>JAMKCH010048245.1:0-25395 GCA_023653785.1 Ophioderma brevispina
AAAACAGCATAAGATGGAAAAAGGTATGTTTTTTCGTAACTCTGAAATGGTGATGTACGCGAGATTAAAATCATCAAAAATTATTGTAATTTGGAAGTAAAGCAAACATGAGCAAAGGGGGGGGCCCAGATAATAAGGGTATATTATCAACACAATACAGTGCTTCACTGTTTAGGTTAGCAAAAACTGACAAAAAGACTTGTATTATGTGCAGAAAAAAACACAAAACTGCTTGTTTAGGGTATGCTTTTAGTCGATGGAAATATGTGTTTAGGGTTCTATTTTGGAAGTCCATGTCACGCATCATCCACCTTTGAATACAAATTTGCCCCCCTCCAAGGACGTGGGATTGATACATTACGGATTTAACATTAGCCTAAACGATTTCAGATCTGAAAAATGGCTTCGTGATATCTGTGACCCCATAGGCACCTGCAAAATATTTCCAATTAAGCGTTTACTTAATGAAGATTAAAAAAAATGTAGTATGTGTGTTACAACAATCTCTTGTACTATGATGAGGTTAAAGTACATATTGAGTATGTACACACAAACTGGTCAAACTAGCGAAGTGGTGTGTGTGATGATCGAATCCTATGGCAGTTTCCATTAAAAAAAGGATGAATCGTTGTAGCCATTTGTAGACAAAATCTAGGCCACACTCGTAAGTTTATTGGCCTGCATTAGTTCCTGCAAATGCGTCTTCATATTGCAATGTGGATACAACCTTTCTATTAAAAATCAAGATTATTTTATTCAGTGGGCATGGTTAGCCTGTTAACAAGAAATTTGATTGGTTTAGTTCAAAGCTCTGCCCATCCCATCAATGGTAATGAGAAATAGTGCGTGCAGCAATATGCGGTGTTGTCAAAATATAGACACGCGCAAACGGGAATTTTTTTGGCGCCAACTGTCGATTGGTACGCAAATGTAATTTAAGCAGCGTGACAGGCACCACATGATGACAATGGTCCTTGAACGAACTGTTTCAAGAGGGAATGCGATATTAAATGAATAAAGAAAGAAGATTGTAACAATATTTTGTTGACAAGAATTATGTTGATAAAAAAGCACACAAATTGAAATAAACGAAGAGTGCCCATCCATTATGACACCACAAAGATGGCCAACAAAATGTCATCTTATTTGCGATTAATCTTTGAAACTAAGCGATTGTAGTGTGGCCAGCTCTGGTTTAAGGAAATTTGCTCACATCATTATGCCAAAGGACAAAACTAACGAGTGTGTAACAAATTTTATTTTGCTTATCATGTTTTCACTATACTTATCCGGTCTTGAGTTCGGGGTGAGTCTTAATGGGACTCTGCATTTCTCTATAAGTCAAGGACAGAATTAGGCAACCATTGAGCGTATGTCCTAAGGTTTGTCATCAGCGCAGCGCGGGGACTGGATGGTCTGTGCAATGTGTAGTATGGAGCGGGGCAGTGTCGAAAAAATATGGATTAAAAAATCGTCAAAAAATGACCTATTGAGTCGGGTTGGCGTCCTACGGACACGATAATTCACGAAACAAAAAGTAAACTTTTGTTTTAATCAGCTTTCATAGTCACAGACTATTTCGTCACGGCCGACATTGTTTGCACCGTCAAATTACGGCAGACGCGCAATTGGTCGACTTATTCGGTGTCCCTGACTATAGCATTTTGGATTGGGCCGCCTTTGTTCGCGAGTGTAAGCTGCAATACAAGGTTGAGTGGTGAGTTCCAAGGTGCGAAATTAGAACATGCAGTGAAGTCACCCTCAAATGAGGATCGAACAGAGTAAATTAAAACGTCCTAAAATGATGAAAGCAGAACTGGAAATGGCAAATGGCCACAAGGAGTCATCAAAACCAATGAGAAATATCTTATGGAAACAAGGAAGTTTAGGATATTGTTTCAGTCTTACATGAAGAATGACAGAGGAAATAGATAGTTGCTTCTCATATTACTAGGGCTCGTTTCCCTAGCTTGTAATGTCAGTCGGATATCTTTTATTGAGATTGAAACTAAAAACTAAGAACGAATTTCTACTTGGCATAAGCCTTTGGATAAGACTTAAGCTGTTTGGCAATTCTCTCAGTTATAATTTCTAGTTTTGAGTACAGGTTTTTAAAAATAGTAAGATATATGTGATAGCAGAATAATTCAGAGGCGTAATATGTGCATTTGTGGTGTGTGTGTGGGTGCATACACACATGTGCATGCTGTGTGCATGCAGAGGAGTTTGATTTTAAACGTACTGAAGTTCTAGCTCTACCTTCCTTTATGCAAGATATTCTAAGGTTAAGATTTAGGATGAGGGTCAATGCTGTATATTGGGGGCATTTTAAATTCACACTGCGGCATTTGTCACATGAGTGTGAAATGAAAACAACACACAAAATAAAAGGTGGTACAATGTAAATCTTTGCAGGGAATTACATGTACCCTTCGTAACACCGACTCCCCCAACCTCGCATTCAGCTCTGCAGCTATAAACTCAGCTTTGACCATTCTATGAAGTTTTGACCAGAAATTATGCTCTCAGGACCATATGGCCTGGCTCATAGGGTACTGAGCATAAATAAACTGGAAACAATTTAAGTCAATATGAGTCAGGGACCAATATTTTACATATGGTCCATTATTGGATGAAGCATAAATAAAAGATATTTGAATATGCTGAATTATACTCCTGGAGCATATTTAATACACAAAGGGTGCAGGAGATTATGACAAATATGGAGAAATATCCTAAGTCAAATACTGCTCCCAGGGCTGGAAAAAATGATATTTTTCTGGAAGAAGTCACATTTCCCATCGATTTCCACCAGTATTTATGTATTTCTTTGTCTGAAAAGTCAAAATTTCCCTCCAAATGGTCAAATTTCCCGGGAAGGAGCTTCCTAGATTTACCCATCTTTCCCACCATGACTGATCCAGGACCAATTGGCAATAAGTCCTGGAGTTATAAAATTGACTTAGAAATTTCTCCAGATTACTGTATACTCCAGGATCCCATATGTCCTGGAGCATTTAGGCCAAAATCTCTATACGCTTTGAACCAGGACCTATGCTGGGTTTTCCTCCTTCCTAGGTCTACCCTGTAATTAAAATCTGAAAAGGAAATTCAGTCATAGGAAGGATAGTGAGGATAGGAAACAAGATGATGTTTGTATACTTCATCACATTCATGCTTAGATAAATTCAATGTTAGATGGATTCTGCCGACGGCCAATATCCCAGTCAGCACTGAATACTCACAAGTATTGAAAAAAAAAATCCGGCAGCAAAGCAACAAACAACCAAACTACAGTCAGGATGTAACATCAGTGGACGGTGCCCCCAAATTTTTTTCTTTCCCCCCCTAGTCCCCCCCCCCCCCCCCCCGGCCGAAAGAAAAGAGGGATTTTTGGCAAATTCAAGTGATTGGGGCCGAAATTCACAAAATTTGGGAAAAATCAGCGCTTTTGGGGAAAATTGGTTAAAAAATCTCCAAATATGCTGATACTTTGTTCCCCCCCCAGAATTTCACTTTTCCCCCAATATTCACTTTTCCCCGTTTGCCCCCCAAGGAAAATAGAGAGTCTGGCGCCGCCACTGACCTCGACATTATTTAATAGGTTATGTTGAAAGAAAAAAATACTGTATAGTCATGGCTAGTTTTTTGGGAAAGGGGTTCACACCAGAAAGATAAAAGTGAAATGATTATTAGGGTGCAGAAAGAATGAGCCATTATGATGCATGGAATCGGCTATAATGTGCCTTCATGGGATCTTTGGGTAGACGTTTCATATAGAAGCCCACTGATGCAAATGAGGTATTGCCATCTCGTCAAGCGCTACTGCACAACGTCATACAGCACATGACGGACTCAATGGTAATACCCATTGCTATCAAGGGGACTTCGGTATGAAAGTCTACCCTCTATTCTAGTGTTTTGTTTATTTTGTTTAGAATCAAAAGGATTTTTGGATTAAATTCAATCACGTTGTACTTACAATGAACACCCACTTCACAAATTCAGAGAATATTAAAAGTTAACAGGTATAGCCAAACCATTGGGTGGATTTTTATGTAATTCATTTAAGAATTCAAGGGTCAAGCTTGCTCTAATTTGTTGTTTTCTGTTTTTGCACAATTTGAAGAAAATAGAATTTTGGTTTTCAAATATCCTTACTTTTTGCACATACGAATGATTATAAAAGTGTAGCAAAATAAATAAATAAAAATAAATAAAACAAAAACCTTTTGGTAAATTTTCCATAATCTGAAAAAAATGAGGCTATAAATAGTTGGTATCCATTCCTGGTACGACAGCCTTTCTACCAAATCTCAAATTACATTCATTAATATTCGATATCAATTGTTATACTAAAAATAAAAGGAGGATACATAGGAGAGAATTGAAAATCATGCACTAATGTAGAAAAACAAAAGAACAGTGAACGTTTAAAACAAAGCAAAAATACCACTGTTGTTGGTTTGGGTACAAAAAGTCCTAATTCATTCATTAGATAAGTATTTAGAGTAAATTAATTCATGTTCTATCATCATGACACACCTAGTGTTGACTGCATTTGTATGTAGAAAACAAATGATTGGTCTACAACCTCATCTTGAGAAAAATATTTGTTACACAGCTGATGACTCTATAAAGGCTGGTTGTGATTCAGAGATAGTGCAAAAGACCCCTTGTTTTCTCATAATACTAATAGCTTGGCTTGTAATCGGCCAATAGTGTTTCTTGAATTTCCGTCGTACTTTCTAAATTGCGCTGGACTAAATTTTCATATCCTGGATTCACCTGTCTGTCAAAAACTGGGGATTAAGTGAGGAATGTTTGATGTTTTTGGGGTCGTAAGTGAATGACTTGATCAAATCGCTTTAAAATGTGTAGGCTGTGCATAGGCTATACTTTGACGGATGTGACAGTATATGGGCATCAACAGTATACACCCATTTTCAGTCAAATTTCATTATTTCTAAGCCAAATAAACTGTGGAGGGCAAAATTAGTAAATGATCAAAATGGGCACTTTGGTCAAAAATGTTAAAAAGTATATGTCATGTCAATCTGTGATTTTAAGATGTCATGGGTCAAAACAAAAACTATAAATAAAAAAGATTAACATTAAAAAATGAACTAACAAATTCGCACAGCATGCGTTGTAATCAAAACTTGTGAGTGATATCTTACAGAATGGCAACATTGAATTTCCCAATTGGTTCATCATGCATTTCATGACATAACTGTTACATTGAGGCAAATTAATAGCTTCAAATTTGCAACTGTCTGACTGAGAAATCCCCCCCTTGTAAAAGCACTGTCGATTGTTACAACAATCAAACCGCACAGCGAGTGTGTTAAGAAAGCGAACATCATGCTTAATGTAAATTTGGCCGGTGTTCAACCAAAGCTGGTAATACTTGAGTATTAGTTAATGAGTGATGTATCCCATCAATATGATGAGACCCTGTATCAGTGCAAAGGTTAAGACTTGTTATCCGCATTGACCAATAAGGCTTAACAGTTTGATGTGTTTAGTATGAAAACTGAGCAGGGCGTGTTGTTTGAAATTGTTTCTAATTAAAAGATTAGAAGGGATTATAAACAAACATTTTGAGGGGAAATCAGGAAGAATAGATGGATTTTTTAATGCTAATTCCATCCAGTTTTCCCCCCTCCTTTTTGCCCCCGCTGCAACTTGGGACAAAAACTAGTAATAAACAGTAACAGCACAGGGCTGGTGTGGAGCCTGGTGCTCATGTTTGGAGGATTTAGCCACTAGGGAGGGTGGGACGGGCAGAATTCTCCCCTTGAAAAAAAAAATGAGGAAAACAGGCCGGGAAAGAACTATGGCTATTCATGCTTATTCAGTCTTTTTTCTCCCTTTTACCGGGGGTGTGATCCGGATCCTTTATTCGTGGGCGGGTTTAGTATCAAACACGCAATACTAATATTGTTGTTGCCTATCTTATATGAGACGATACTAGATAGTGCGTCGCGCGCAGTGTTTACGCGGCGTGGCTAAGGTTTACGCAGTGTCACGCATGTATACGGGTTTGGTTCATTTTTTATTCAGCTGGTGAATATTTTTGTTTTAAACTAATATTATTGCAATAAATCTATTTTCAGTGATTAAAACAACAAAACTAAATAAGAATGAGAATAAAAGATAGGTTTTGTTGTTTTGCCTATCTATAATCGTGTCATATTTGATGGCAGTCCAATATTTTTATCGTAGTTGATACCGGCTGCGCCGGCATCCCCTACTCAAAATCTTGGACTGCCCATCCAATATGACCGATATTGATTAGGCAAAACCCAATCCTATCTTTTTATTCTCTAATTGAAAAACAACTCAAAATTACCGTGAGGCGAAGGCTCAAAAAACGTGGTCCAACATGGGCTGATTTGCAAGATTATTTCGAATTACCGGGAGGCGCAACGCGCCCCCTTCCCGCCCCCTACCTAGATCCGCGCCTGTTTTTATCAAAACCCTGCAAGTGGGTATTTTTAGTATCATTCCGATGTTATTCATGTTCTGCGTGTCTGTCCTGTCTGTGCGTGTGACCATGTGTGATCAACATTTAGTATACCCTTTTGTTTGACCCTTTTCACTTACTGTACATTTTTTTGGGAGCGATGGATCAATTCATACGTGTTTGGTATGCTTTTCTACTTAGACAAGGGGTCTCATGGGGCGATTAGGTCAAAGGTCCAATTTTTTTCATGGTCACTTAGGGTCATTTTATTGCCTCCTCGTATACCCCCTTTTTGGTTGACTCTTCAACTAAGCATAACCAGAGGGGGCACCCGCCCCGTGTTGTGGCTTCGTGGCACCCTGTGGTTTGGTGGGTTGTGTACGGTGTATACTTTGCAAGCCCGTTTTTTGGATGCGGACCCTGAAGGGAATGACTAAGTGGTAACTGATACAAATGAATTAAAGAATGGTCCTTTAATTTTTTAATGAGGCATGGTCTGTATTTCCATGTATTTGGTAAAGAAAATTAATAATATCCCTTTTAACACTGGCCCTGTGACACATGAGAACCTGATTAAAATTGTGATGAAATTGATAGATGGCTTTATGCATCTTTACAATTCCAACACCACGCTAATTGTATTTTTTGTATTTTGGATATCTTATATATCCTTTAACCTGCCCTGGACCCATATGGGGAAAAAAAAAAAAAGCGATGATTAACAACTTCCTTGGCCATGGCAGCCAGTTTTAAAAAAAGTTGGGTTGTTTTTTTTTTTTTTTTTTTTTTTTTTTTTTTTTTTTTAAACAAAATGAATTTTGCAATGTTGATATTTTTTTTGTCAATATTGATAATTATCACTAAGGACAAAGTTGTATTTGACATAAAAATGCAAGTAAAGTAAAGTCACGGTCATTGGACCGCTAGGGTCCATCTGCCGTCGCGGTTTGGGAATAGGGCCAAAGGTCAAATGAGGTCACCAAGGTGACATATTCCACAAATGTGACATGATTTCAACAAGGTGACATGGAGGTGCCACCAAGGTTACATGAGGTCACCAAGGTGACATGAGGTCACCAAGGTTACATGGGGTCCACACAATGAATGTCACAAATATCACACAGTGTCACCAGGGTGACATGAGGTCACCCCCACATGCCCCAACGCACTCACCCTTTCCCCCCTCCCTTTTCTTTTTTTAAATTTCCCCCAACCCCCCTCAACGCCCCACCCCACCCAACCGACCCCCCCCCGACACTTATTTTGTGAATGGGCCCAAGTCATGTGAGTCACCAAGTCAATGAGGTCCCCAACCCACGTCACCAGGGTCACGTGATGTAACATGAGGTCACCAAGGTTAATGGGTTCACAGAGGTCACATGGGGTCACCAAGTCAAACCACCCTGATCCCCCCGGCCCACCCTAAGCCACACCCGACCCACCCTACCCCTCCCCAACTCACCCACCCCTACTCCCCCCACCCCTCCACGTCCGATCACAATCCCACCCTCCCTCTTCCCCCACCACTATCTCCCCCCACCCTGCCCACACCCCACCCTGTCCCCCTCCATATGTTCCAACACACAAGATGTATGGTAAGTCATTTTTCAATGTTCAAAGATTTGCACTATCTGATGTACCGTTTAGCGATACAGCATTATGCATATTTAATTAGCGGCTTTGCATACCTAGCCGCATGTATCAGGACTTTAAAATGGCACAGAAGATGCACACCATAATGGGTTTTTGCGAAGTGAAGGAATTTACATGTCCAGTAACCATTTATAAATAAAGTGATTACGCTGATTTTTTGCATATTAATTAGCTCATTTCCATATGTATTTGCCCGAAAAATATGCCCAAACATCTAATCAGGTCAGGTCGAAACATCCTTTAACAACCAACCCGCTTCCTTCAACCAATGACATCAATATACGCCTTACGAACTCAGATATTAACTTGCACACAACTTGCGGGACAAGGTTACAATTTGACCGGCCAAAGGTCAAATGAGGTCACCAAAGGGCAACATGAGGTACCAACATGTCACCCCACCCCTTCCCCTCCTTTCTACAAGTTACATCATCGTAACCCTTACGAACTCATGGAAACCATGCGGTGGTCGGCCAGCTTCATTCATATCGCAAACTGCGAACGAGTCATTGGACGAGCTGAAACAGTGACCGGAACTTGAAGTCACTGTGCGCGTTTATAAATACAGCGTGATCAAAAAAAATATACCCCTTTCTTTGATAAGTTTTGATATCCATGTTACTAATATTTTCATGAATGTTGTAACTTATGAATAGAATACACCCTCCTGCTTCTTTGATCCAACTTTATGGGGTTCTGGTGCATGGATGACTGGACAGGGGACAATTACTGAACCATGTCCAATGTAATGCGCCAATTAAGCCTAGGTCAGTCATAAGAGACTAAACATCACATGATTCAACCAGTGGTTTCATGTTACATGGCGCACGCACAATTGGCATGTTTCAGTAATTGTCCCCCTGTGCAGTCATCCCCCATGCACCATAACCCCATAAATTTGGTATCAAAAGAAGCAGGAGGATGTAATTCTATTCATAATTCAACCATTCTGAACATATTAGTCACATGGAATAATCACAACTTATCAAAGACTTGTATACTTTTTTTTGACTCACTCTGTATTTTATGAAACGGCCCACAGTGACTTCAAATTCCGGTCACTGTTCAGGCTCGTCCCAATGACTCGTTCGTCAGTTTTGCGCTATGAATGAAGCTTGGCCCGCCAACCGCCTGCCGTTTCCATAGTTTCGTAAGGCTACGATGAAATTTTAACTTGTAAAAGGAATGGGAGCGGGGTGGGGGGACATGTTGTTGACCTCTGTGACCTTGTGACCTCATTTGACCTTTGGCCGTTCAAAATTGTTAACCCTTTCCCGCACGGCTTGTGTGCAAGTTAAATATCCTGGAGTTCCTAAGGCGTATAATGATGTAACTTGGGTGAAGGAACGGGTTTAAAAGGTTCTCGAACTGATTAGATGTTGGGCATAATTCGGGCAAATTACCATATGCAATGAGCTAATTAATTGCAAAAATCAGCGTAATCACTTTATTTTTTAACTGGTACATCAGGTACATAAAATTCCTTCACTTCGCAAAAACCCATTATGGTGTGCATCTACTTTGCCATTTTAAAGTTCTGATACATGCGGCTTAGGTATGCAAATGAGCTAATTACATATGCATATTGCTGGTATCGCAAAACGGTAATCAGATACTTAAAAGTTCCTTTGATACCTTTAAAAACTACTATACCATACTTCTTGTGTGTGAATCCATAATGGAGGGGGCAGGGTGGGGTGTTGGGGGCGGTTGGGGGGTAGTGGTGGGGTGCGTCAGGAGGGGTGGGATAGTTGTGGAGGTGCGGGGGTGGGGTGCGTCGGGTGGGGTGCGGGGTGGGGTTCGGGTGTGTGCGTCGGGTGGGATCAGGTTTGGTTGACCTTGGTTACCCCATGTGACCTTGGTGACCCATGTTGCCTTGGTGACCTCCCAGGTTACATCCCGTGACCCTGGTGACCGTGGTGACCTCATTGCCTGTTGGTGCCTCACATGACCTTTGGCCCATTCACAAATAAGTTTCGGGGAGGGGTCTGTGGGTGCGACAGGGAAGGGGCGGGTGTGTCAGGAGGGGAAGGGTGGGTGCGTTGGGAGCATGTTGGGGTGACCTCATTCACCTTTGTGACCCTGTGGGATCTTTGTGACCTCTGATGAACCCCCACGTGACCTTGGTGACCTCTGTCACCTTGGTGACCTCAGTCACCATTGGTGACCTCATGTCACCTTGGTGACTCATGTCACCTGGTGAACTCATGTCACTTTGACTCATGTCACCTCTCCCTCCATCACAAACCGCGACGGCACGATGACGCTTCGTCCAATGACCGTGACATTTTGCTTTACTTGGCATTTTTTATTCAAATACCAATTTGTCCTTAGTGTAATATCATATTTTACAACAAATATCATCCATTTGGAGAAATTATTATCCGGAAGACAACATGCCGCAGCTATTAAAAATCAACCCAAAACTCACCCATTTTTTTTAAATCTGCCCTTGGGCCCAAGGAAGGGTTAATCATAGCTCCCATATGGGTCCAGGCAGTGTTAAAAGGCATATATAATATATCAAATACACAATACATTAGCGTGTAAATATTCATAAAGCCAGCTATCAATTTCATCACACATTTTAATCAGTTCTCCGGGTCCAGGGCAGTGTTTAAGGTATATTCATTAATTTATCATTTACCAAATACATGAATACCAGACCATTCCATCATTACAAATTAAAGACCATTCTTTAATTCATTCCATCAGTTACCAATAGTCATTCCCCTTCATGGATCCCGCATCCCAAAACGGGCTGGCAAGTACCACCATTCACAACCCACCAAACCACAGGGCCACCGAATCCAACGTGCGGTGACCCCTCTTGTTTATGCTTAAGTTGGAAGAGTCACCAAACAGGGTTACGAGAGCAATAAATGACCCTAATGACCCTGAATGACCTTTGACCTCCATCTGTTTCCCACATGAGAACCCCTTGTCTCAATGTATAACATACCAAACACGTATGAAATTGATCCATCGCGCCCAAAATGGTACAGTAAGCTTCAAAAGTGTCAAACCAAAAGGTGTAATACTAAATGTTTGACACACATGGCCAACACGCACAGACAGACAGACACGCAAGACATTAAATCCTACTCGGATAACCTAAAAACTTACCCACTTGCAAGGGTAAAACAGGCGCGGATCCAGGGTTGGGGCGGAGGGGGCGCTTGCGGCGCTCCCGTAATTCTGAAATCTTGCAAAATCAGCCCATTTTGGACAAAGTTTAGCCTTTCAGCCTCCCGTAATTTTGATGTTTTTCAATTAGAGAATAAAAGCTAGGATTTGTTTGTTTTGCCCACTAAATATGTGTCATATTGGATGGGCCAGTCCAATTTTGATAGTGGATGCCGGCGGCATCCGGTATCCATACGATAAAATATTGGACTGCCCATCCAATATGACACGATTTAAATAGCACAACAACAAATCCTACTTTTTATCATCATTCTATTTGTTTTGGTTGTTTTAATCACTGAAAATAGATTTATTTCAATATATTATTTAAAACCAAAAATATTCACCCTCTGTAAAAAATGAACCACCCGTACTACCTGCGTGCATCTGCGTACTGAGACACGCGCGCTTAAACACTTGCGCTGGCGACGCACTTATCTATATCGTCTCAGATAAGATAGACAACCAATGATATTGCGTTTTTGCTACTAACCCCGCACACTGAATAAGACTACTGGATCCACCCCTGTAAAAGGGAGAAAAAAGACTGAATAAGCATGAATAGCATCTTTTCTTTCCCGGCCGAGAAAAAATTTTTTCCCGCCGCAAAAAGTATTTAAGTTAAATTTTGTATTTAATATAAAGTGCATTTGAACAGGGGTAAAAAAATAGGGAAGATGGGACACGGGTTCAATTTTTTTTTTTTCAAGGGAGAATTCTGCCCGTCCCACCCTCCCTAGTGGCTAATCCCTACAAACAGGAGCACATGCCTCCACAACAGCCCTGTGCTGTTACTGTTATACTATTTTTTTGTCCAATTGAAGGGGGCAAAAAGGAGGGGGGAAAGGCTGCATTAGCATTACAAATCTCATCTATTCTTCCTGATGCCCCTCAAAATGTTTTGTTTCTAATCCTTCATAAATCTTTTAATTAGAAAAATTTTCAACAACCCCCTCCTAGTTTATCATACATAACACATCACTTGTAAGCCTTATTGGATCAAGTGTATTACAGTCTTAAACCTTTTGTCACTGAACAAGGGTCTCCTCATATTTGATGGATTATCACTCATTAATAATTACTCAAGTATTACCAGCTTTGGTTTTTGAACACCGGCCCAAATTTTACAATTCAAATGAAATGTTCTCTTTCTTCACACACTCCGCTGTGCGGTTTGATGTAACAATCAAAGTGCTTTTCCAATGGGGGATTTCAGTCAACAGTTGCCCAAATTTGACAGCTATTAATTTGCTCAATCTGTCACAGTTATGTCATGAACATGCATGCTGAACCATTGGTGAATCAATGATGCCATTCTTGTAAGATATCACTCACAAGTTTTGGATTACAACATCATGGCTTGCTAATTTGGTAGTTTGCATTTTTTTAATGTTATCTTTTATTTATATTTTTTGTTTTGACCCATGCATCTTAAAATCACAGATTGACATGAAATATACTTTTTTAACATTTTGACTCAAATGCCATTTTTTGATCATTCTACTATTTCTTGCCCTCCAAAGTTTTACTGCTTAGAAAATAATGAAATTTGACTGAACATGGGTGTATACGTTGATGCCCAGATAACGTCACATCCGCAAATGTAAGCTATTATGCACAGACCTACACCATTTAAGCGATTGTGCTCAAGTTCCTTCAATTCTAACCCCACAAACATCAAACATTCCTCACTTAATCCCCGGTTTTGACAAGACAGGTAACCGATGAAATTTAGTCATGCGCAAATTTAGAAAGTACGACGCAATTTCAAGAAACACTTGGCCGATACACAAGCTATTATTATTATTAGAACAAGGGGTCTTTATTGCCTATCCCTTAATCACAACCATCCTTAAGAGTCATCAAGCCTGTGTACAAATATTTTTCTCAAGATGAGGTGTCGACCAATTTTCCTTGTTTTCTCTACATACCATGCATCAACACTAGTGTCATTGATGATATAACATGCATAATTTCTCTAATACTTATCTAATTGAATGATAAGACTTTTGTACCAACAACAACAGTGGTGTATTTTTGCTTTTGTTGTAAACGTTCACCTGTTCTTTGTTTGTCTACATATGTTGCATGCATTTCAATTCTCTCCTATGTTCCTCCGTTTTCTTTTTATATAACAATGGATATGATATGTAAATGAATGCTAATTTTGAGATTTTGTTAGACAGCTGTCTTCACAGGATTTGATACACAACTCATTATAGCCTCATGATTATGGAAAATTTTATTAAATAAAGAAAAAACCCCCAATTTAATTTTTTATTTCTTTTATTTTATTTATTTATTTTGCTACACTTTATTATCAGTCATTCATTGCAAAAAGTAAGATATTTGAAACCCAAAATTCTATTGTATCTTCAATTGGAAAAACAAAACAATTGAGCACTCTTGACCCTCTGATTCTTTAAATGATTACATAAAATCCACCTGAAGTGGTTTGGCTGATACCTAATTAACTTTTTAATATTCTCTGATTTTGAAAATTGGGGTTGTTCATTAGGTAAGTAACATGATTTAATTTAATACAAGAATCATTTGAAATTCTATAACAAAATCAACATAAAAACATCACAATAGAGGGTAGACGTTTCATACAGAAAGTCCCATTGATGCAAATGAGGTTTACCAATTGATTCCGTCATGGTGCTGATGACGTTGTGCATTAGCACTTGACGGAATGAACTGGCAATACCTCATTTGCATCAGTGGGACTTCTATTGAAACGTCTACCCAATAGAGCCCATGAAGCACAGTATAGCATGATTCCATGCATCATATGGCTCAATTCTGTTCTGCGAACCTAATATCATTTCACTTATATTTTCCTGGTGTGAAAGCCCTTTTCCCAAAAAAATCTGGCCATGACTATACATAGTTTTTTTCAAATACCATTACAGTTAATGTAGTCAGTGGCGGCGCCAGACCTCTTTTTCGGGGGGGCAACGGGGAAAAATGAATTAGTGGGGTGAAAAAGTAAAATTCCTTTGGGGGCAAGTATCAATATTTGGAGATTTTTTTTAACCAATTTTGCCCCACAATCGCTGTTTTTCCCAAAATTTTGTGAATTTGGCCCCAAATACTGAATGTGCCAAAAATCCCTATTTTTCTTTCGGCCGGGGGGGGGGGTGAACTAGTGGGAAAGAAAAAAATTTGGGCACCGCCACTGATGTCAATCTGACTGGACTGCAGGATTTTTTTTTCAATATTGTTAATGTGAATGTCAGTGCTGCCTGGGATATTGGCCGTCGGCAAGAATACCAGCTAAAAGTGAATTTAGTCATAAGCATGATAAGTAGGATGATACAAACATCATCTTGTTTCCTATCCTCACTATCCGTCCTATGGACTGCAATTTCCTTGTCAACGTTTTAAATTACCAGGGTAGACCTAGTATTAGGAGGAAAACACCAGCATGGCTGGGTCAAAGCGTTACTATGAGATTTTGGCCTAAATTATGCTCTCGGAGTATATGATCCTGGATTATAAAGTAACTGGAGAACTATCTAAGTCAATTTTAAATACTCCAGGACCATTATGGCAAATCTGGTCTGGAGCAGTCATGGTGGAAAAAGTGGGGAATCTAGGAAGTCCTTCCCGGGAAATTTGCCTTTGGCGGAATTTTTTACTTTTCAGACAAAGAAATCATAAATACTGTGGGAAATCGAATCGGGAAATGTGACTATCTTCCCAGAAAATATTCATTTTTTCCAGCCGCTGGGAGCAGTATTTGACGTAAGATATTTCTCCATAATTTGTCATAATTCTCCTGACCTTGTGTATTTAAATATGCTCAGGAGTTTTCAGCCTATTCAACTATGCTTTTATTTATGCTTCAGGACCCTATGGACCATATGGCAAATATGGTCCTGAACCATATTTGACTTAGGAATATTTTTCCAGTTTATTTATGCTCCAGAAATATTTATCTCAGGGCATATGGTCCTGGAGCATAATTTCTGGATCAAACTTCATGGAAGTGTTCAAAGCGAGTTTTAGCTGCAGAGTCTGAAATCGAGGTGGGGGAGTAGGTGTACAAAGGTACATGGAATTCTGAATATTACATTGTACAGCAGTTTATTTGTGTGTTGTTTTCATTTGCACACTTCATGTACAAAGTGCAGCAGTGTAATTTAAACATGCCCCAAATATACAGCATTGACCCTCATCCTAAATCATAACCTTAGAATATCTTGCATAAAGGAAGTAAGCTGACACTTCAGTACTTTTAAATCAAAACGCCACATATGCATGCACACCTGCAGCCCATTTGGTGTATGCACAACACACGCACACACACACCCCAAATGCACATAAAAGCCTCGGAATTATTCTGGCTATCACAGTATATCTTTAACTTTTTAAAAACCTTTTTTTTTTTTAATAAAATTATAATGAAGAAATTGCCAAGACAGCTTAAGTCTTATCCAAAGGCTTATGCCAAGTAGAAATTCGGTTTTCTAGTTTTTAGTTTAATCTCAATAAGAGATATCCAAGACTGACCATTTACAAGCTCGTGAACGGATCCTCTAGTAAATATGAAGACTACTGTTTCCTCTGGTCATTCTTCATGTAAGACTGGTAAAAAACGACATCCTACTTCCTTGGTTCCTAAGAGAGGTCTCATGTGGTTTTGATGACTCCTGTGGCCATTTGCCATTTCCAGTTCTGCTTTTTCATATTTTATAAACGTTTGACATTTAATGATATACTCTGTTCGATCTCAAGTTTGAGCGTGACGTCATGCAGGTGCTAGGGTTGCACAGCTAGAACGCACCCAGTCAATACGGGGAAGGGAAGAACGGGGGTAAGGAGACGGTCCGGCGAAACAAAAGGGAGGCACCACAAGCGAAAAAACACGGAAAACAAGCCAGAGGCGGCAGGCGGGACCAGGAGCGCCGCAACACTTCCGAGACCAGACAAAGACATAAGTGAAAATAATGCATAAGCAAAAATAAATCTTTGTTATGCACTGAGAAGGAGAGGGGTTAAGGAAAAAACGGAGGGAGATTATTCTAATGACGCACAAATGTAGGGGACGTAGCTTGTAGGAAAAAAGATGAGACTGTTTTGGGTTGGGAAAATAGGAGATGGTGTCAATAATGAATGAGAAGCATTCTCTTATTTAGATTTGTGTACTTTCTATCGACATAATTTATTGTCAAAACATATTGTAATCCTTTTTTTTCTATTAATTTAAATAATTGCACCCCTCTTGAAAATGTTCCAATCCAAGGAACCTATTTTTTTTTATTTTTGTTCTTATATTTGCTTATTTTGTTTTTTTTTTTCTAATGGGTATTTAGTCCACACTGTGTAAATGCATTTGAGTACCACGGACATGTAGGATGCAAAAAAATGCCCCCGTTTACACGTGTCATATAGTTGACAACACAGCATCATTGCTGCATGCACTGGTCATCTTTGACCCATATACAAATGGACTGCTATGAGGGGAAAAGTTAAAATTATAGGCCCGAGGTGATGTCAAAACCATGATTATGCCCGAGGCGAAGCTGAGGGCATAGGCATGGTTTTGACCAATCACTGAGGAGCCAATGCCTGTACAATCCCACGTCCCGGGGGGGGGGGGGGCAGGTGTATTCAAAGGTGGATATGATGCGTGAACATGGACTTCCAAAATGAACCCTAAACACATATTTCCACGAGCTAAAACATACACTAAACAGCATTTTGTGTTTTTCTCACCATAAACAAGTCCTTGTTGTCAGTTTTTGCTACCGTAAACAAGTGAGCAATGTATGTGTTGAGAAGATTAACCTTATTATCGGCTTTGATCATGTTGCTTACTTCCACATTTACAATATTTTGATGATTTTAACTCTCGCGTACATCACCATTTCAGGGTACGAAAAAAACAACCTTTTTTCCATATTATGCTGTTTTTGCACCTAAGCAATGTACGCGCGTACATCGCTGTTGGAAAAAAGAGACCCTTTTACCGCGTTTTCTTGTTCATGCATCATACCACCTTGAATAAAGGGTCCACCCGGGTGGTCCCACGTATGAAACAGAGTTCAATGCAATTAGTGTTTTACTGCATTTCACAGTAAATGACTGCTATCCAATTTCCCCATGAATTTCACATGACCGTCACACACCAGGATGTAATAGTTGTTTCAATAACACCAACATACAAGGTTATGCTGTTTTATGATCATGTTTATCCATGAATATGCGATTATTGAAGCAAAAAAGTTAACAATTACTATAATGTATTAATTGTGTATGTTCAAGTACAGATTCAAATACAGTTAGTTTGACATAATATGTAGGGTTTTTTTAGGCAGATTTGCAAACCCACAAGGGAAACGTGAATACACGGACACACAGAAATTACACATAGTTAGAGATCCCTGAAAATAGCAAATCACTCATTTTTTCTTCAAAAATTAAAAATCATGAAAATTTTTGTACATGAAATTATGCATTATACCGTAATATGAACTCATGTTCACAATAGGACCTGCAACATAGAATGAAATTCGCAATTTAGCACCAAAAAGGAAAGAAATTCAAAGTGTAGGCTTAATAAGTGAAAATAATTAATTATTCTCTGTTTTTAAGTTAATAGGATATATATTTTTTAGGGGTAGAAATGTGTAATATAAAACGTAATAAGTTAACATCCATTAAAAACAATTTCATGCTTTATTTTGTTCTCTGTTACACCACATTTAATTTTAAACCAAAAACAAAAACAACTCATGCTATATTTTTGTTACACCTGAAGATAGAGTTTATAAGAGTGGTTATTAAATATTCAAGAGCAATTTTTGTGGTTTTTTTATGCAAAGAAGCGCAGGGTTGATGAAAGAATTTAAACATGTTAACTAGTGATATAGGCTCTTTACGTTTGAAAGAGGGAAGCAAATTTAAGCGAGAAAAAACTTTTTTTAAATAGGACGTAATGATGAGTTTGGAATTATTCAACAGTGTACATTAGTGCGCACCATGGCTGTCTCCAGCAGAGTAATGTGGAGACGTAAAAATGGGCCAGCCACGGAGAAAAAAGCATAAAACAGTTATTTGTGAACAAATTTAGCATGCTATGGAATTCTTTCTTAGAAACCATTTCACATTTCATTTGAATAACATTGTTAATATGTGGTTCATGCATAGATCTCAAAGTTACATTAAAAGAATGACTGTTGTAATGCAGGGTGGCCAAAAGGTTAGGCCCACAGGTAAGGATGGTACATCGCAAGATGCATGCTGGGAATAATTTCTGCATCTGCTTACCATCCTCGTCCCAAAATCAATACCGATCACTGATCACATCATCCTCACCGTCGTAGTCATCAAATCGTCACCACTATAATATGAAAACGGCCTAGTCCTAGTGAAGGAGCGCCACTTTTTAAGCGACGCCTCTGGTTGCCACCAGACCCTCGTTTTACTGGACGTATGATGCTTTGGCTGCGAGTGACGCAGCACTGACTAGTGAACGCGGTCACCAGCAGCATAAATTTCTTGTTTCAGCTCGGCCGGTATCAAAGCAAAAACTCATAAACAGTGGCGTAACAGAACAGACAACACACACACAAACAGTGATTATTAATATCATTCTTAAACACATAGCGTCAGTAATGCAAGAAGGTCGTAAGTGCCATAGCTGCCATTTTCAGAAATTCCTATCAAAATTATTTTGTAAAGTCTTTTGTCAGGGCTCTTGAATGGTTCTTCAGGTGACTATTTGCCTGAAGAACCATTTCAAAGAAGCCACATGTTCACAAGGGAAGATCGTTAAAAGTCATACTAATACATGGCAGCATACAGCTATATCACATGGCAGTCATGCACTTACGGCCTCTTGCACTCACATGAAGATACAGAGCTTTTCCTACTGAGCAGATGATCAAATTTTCAACCATCTATTCAATGTGAAAAACCTCCTCTTTACCAAATTTAATTTTTTTCATCATCAAAAAGCATTGCAAGCAACATGCTTCAGTATGAAAGTGAATATTCAAGTCATTCACACATTATGTGACAAACCGATTTTCACATGGACACAAGTTACTTAGGAGAGTAAATTTTGATGATTATTATTTCCTCACAGACACCAGGCCAATAAACATATGTAATGCTTGAGTTGAATCCAGAAAACCCCAAGATTATGATCTTACCAATGATCTCCCCAAGGAGCTTCAGATTAGGATCCCTTATTTCAATTGGGTAGGTAGGGACCCCAGTCATTTATTAGGGGGTATTAAAGCATTAGAGATTAAGCTTTAATTTAAATTCTCCCACTTTTCTAGTATTTTTAGTGAAAAGGCATGTTGGAGAGATAATATATTGAAAAGATTTTTTTATCTTTTGCCTTACTGTCTTGAGAGGAAAGACTACACAAATCCATAAACTACTAAGTTATTGCACACTCTGTATAGATAAAATTTAATGTAATATAATTAACAAGAGAGAGAGAGAAAAACAGGGGGTATACAAGACAGTCAGACATAATATTGCTAAGGTGTATAACATGATGAAGGATTGCTGATGGGGTGAATCTAGAGTAGGGTTTGAACCATGCAAACATGCAGAACTTCATGACAGTAACAGTCTATCGTGCATTAGGCCAGTGTTACAAATGGAGTCCTTAGTGACGAAGAATCAAAGGTGTGGGTGTTTGGTGAGAAATTTGGTAACATTGGTGTTTTTTCTTTTTCAAAGTTTTCTCCAAAAATAATTTTTAATAAAAATTGCTTTTTCTTAACACAAGTTTGGTTAAATTACATTATATTTAAAACATTCCTCAATTATGGAGTTTATTGGCGAGCACAGCAAAAATTTATTATCTTCAGTAAACAGCATATAAAAAAGGGGTGTCAGCAAGATATTATATGTTTGATAATAATATTTTGTTTTCTTTGATATTTGTATATAGTTATATTATAACAGGTTTCCCATTTTTAATCTATGTTTACACGTCAAATTGCACATTCATCTTAGAAATCAGCTTACATTCCACACCTATCACCTCCAGCTTACAGCCCCAAACCTCTATCTTGCGAAAAAGGGAGACATGTCAGCATAAGTTAGCTCAATAAAGGGAAAGGCAATTGAAGGTGTGGTCCCAGCATATGTGATGTTCACATTAAAGGTTATATGTTTTGACATTACATGGTGCATTTAGCTAGCACATCCCTTATTGTGCACTTTTTTCAAATGTGCACGAACACATCACGCTCCAGGTAGAGCATGCGTAAAATCAAGAAAGGATCTGGATCTGGGTCTGGAAAATTTAACCCCAGTAAAGCAGGGTTCCAGCTTAACATAGAGGACTCTAATACCTAGAGTGATGAGTGCAGGTTAACAGACACGAGATGTCCCTATACTCTTTTTTTATGAGGTCTGTAATGTTTTTACATGCTCAGGATTGACTCCACTGACAAACAGGACCAACAGGCTTTACATGACTCTCGAACCATGAGGGGCAGGTCCCATTGCATCATACCTGCCACAGTCTATTGCATGGGTGGGAGCAGAGGGTGTTTTGAATCTCCATAATGCATTGCAATGTGCTATTATGTACTGTACTAACACACCATGTAGTACTTAGGGATAAAAACGTGTTCCAAATGTTAAAGAACCGCAGGCCTAGGTATTCATAATCATGCTAAAAAATTCCCTAAGTACCTAATGCTTGTGGGCTAAATGAGCATAAAAATCAGGGTTTTTATGTGTGAGAAAGGATTTTTGTGAGATCACATGGCCCTATCAGGTGAAATTCCCAAAACTGGTGCATTGTGGGATTGACCAATACACACTCTGGGAGGGAGGGAGGGAACTTCCATATTCATATACATAATGCATGTGTGATATGCAATTACGAACTTATAGGAAATAATTTAGAACAGAAACCCCGACTCCGTGGGGCTTGAACCAGGGCCGTTCGGTCGATCTATATACCCTCAATGGTCAGGCCTTATACCGCTCAGCACCTTGCCCTCAAAAAAATCCCAGGAAATTCTCCCTAGAGGCCCATTTGTTAACTTTCACAATAACAAATTTAACGTCTTCAAACAGTTTTCATTCAAGAAAGGCACTGAAGGAGGAGAATCCCCCAACCATCTGAAATACGTCTCCGCCTTGGGCTATCTACCCTAGCATAACCATCATGTGATATGTAAACAGAACCACATTGCACAATTTAATACAATCACCTGTTGCTGCTAAGATCTATTGCTCATGGTATTCTGCGTGGGCCACGTGGGAAGGGAGATTGATTTTGGAAAGTATGCTGCTGTATTAAAGGTGCAACAAGAGAATTTAAATAACAGGTGTTCCCGAAAAAAATGTGAAAATTCTGAGTTGGCACTGGTGTAAAGCTTTATATTCCAAAAGTATCACCATCAGTAAGGATTAAGAATGAGAAAACTGTTTCTTGGTACAAAAATTTTGGAAATTTTCTAATTTTGTATAGGAGCAAATATGAATTCAGCCTATGTTTCTATTGAAATATCAGATTACAAAAATCACCTTTTGTTTTCACTTTTAGGACATTACTGACCAAAATACAATGTACGAAAACTCCTTTGAGTGTCTAATCTATATAAAATCAATACATATGACACCTTACAGGGATGTCTCAAAAATCTCTCATTGCAACTTAAATGCATTTTTTTAGGGGGTTGGGGGGGGGGGGGTCTATACAGCTATAGTTTCCCTTATGTAATAGTAATTGATGTGTGCCTAATCTTAGGTGCAGTTACGATTAATCTTGAATTTGATTAATCGTAATTTGTAATTTTCTTTCCGTTAACGGAGAGAATTAAAACCAGTGGCCTATGGGTCAATGTGCTACCAAACTTGCTTCAAACACCCAAATAACAGTCAGCAGTTCGTTGCTCGGTCGATTTAATGATAATGATTGATTGATTGATCGTTGATTGATTTGTGATTGATTGATTTTGTTCAGCACAAAGCACAAACATCAACATTCAAAGCGCAAAATCAGGAGGAAAAAATCTGGGATCGTCATATTTCCATTGCTTTGTTTGTGGAAATAGTGTAACAAGTCACAAAACAGGGCCACACATTTGACAGACAGTGGCCATTTATACACACAAACTCTGACAGGCAGTACTTAATGATTGTCAGGCTACCTAGCTAAACAAAGACATTGGTAATAGCTGTAAGAGGTACTCCATTTCCCTAATTCAAGGTACAATTTAGTCAGGTCAGGTTTCCTTGAGGGCCTGCTATGGGTCTCCTGGTAACCAGTACTATCTGTCCCAGGACAAGTGTCAGTGGCTAAACCGTCAACCCATTGGGTTTCTAAGGAAATCTGCTGCGGAGGGTAGCTGTTACCTTGGTAGAATGAAAAGAAGATCTACCTACAAGGGCGTCAGCTCTGGAGAGCTAATGACGGCCATCCAGTCACATGTGCCTGCATGGGGTGCATGGTTGCCCAAAGGCTAGGCCCACAGCCGAAAACTGTGGATTGATGTCAGGAAGGGCCATCCGGCCATTTTTTTATTTATTTTTTTTTGCTTCAATCAATCCTTTAACACAGCAGTTTGCTGAGGGAGGGTGTTATCGTTTTAGCGGGGACAAAACCGGATTTAAACTATGGTTTTAACTTTAGCTAACAAACTTTAAAATTAAGGACATCACCATGATGTGGTCGGAGTTCTATTTTTGAGTTCATTAATCTGTATTACCTATTAGACCAACACCCGCAATATACAATTAAATATCAATGACCTGCACAATTATAGTACCAGTCTTAGGTTTAATTGTGTCAACTTTCAATTTAATTACCAATGGTCATTGTCGCTGCAGCTCTTATGAGTCATTTCCCTGGCTTCCCAGTACTTAATAATGAGCCGTATGTAATATACAATGACCACATCAGGAATGGCAAAATTCAACACTATTTGGTTATCTTTAACATTTTCTGGAGTCAAAACCCTAAGCAAGTTATTTTTATAACCCTGGATGTTAAGTTGTATTTTCTGATCTGAGATCTTCTTTTTTGTTAGTGGTTCAAAATCATCAAACTCTATATTATTTCTTGGATAACTAACTCAAACATGCTTTAGATCCAAGATGGCCACCAAACAGACCCATTGGGAAATATTTGATTTGGTGACATCAAAAATCTTAAGATGTCGTAGAGAGCCTAGAAATCATTTAGAAAGAGCTTGAACACTATGTAGCCCAGACACAAATGACCTATCCCAATATGAAGTATCTAGTCGGAACATCTCAGACAGTATTTAAAACAGCACTGGCACATTTTCACAAAATATAGGAAATGTCTTCAATTTGCCAGAAATGCTAGTCGAGCCATTGGAAGAATTAAACGAGATAAATTATTTAACACAAAAATAACAACCCCCAAAACAGATAGGGACACTAATAGGAGGCTAAAGACATTAAGTAATTCTGTGAATAAAAAGGACTCCAGCGTCATGTATTATAAAAATTTGTCCTGTTTACCATAAAGGGTGTTGATTTGGGCTTAATAATTGGGGTGAGGGCCAATGTATATAAAACTAAAGCTTTACAACCATGCAAAATGGGAATTTTGACACTCATGAGGGTACACTATTTTTTCAAATGTGCCAGCGTCTCTTTAAATCATTGTTACGACTTTTTTATGTGTTTGTGTAGTTTGAGTTAGAGTAGGGACGAAATAAAAAACCATGTTTACGGGCCCGACCGACCAATTTTCAGTTTTGCAGATTGTTTTTTTTTAGGTTTTCCAAAAATCATGTAAAAAATTAGCTGTTTTAGCCCAAATTTATCCAATTTTGGCAAAAATATTTTTCAGAAAATTGTTGTAACAATTTTCATTTTTTCTTTGATTTTTCAGATTTTGGGGCTATTTTAGGCCATTTTGAGCCAGAAAAGAAAAAACAAATAAGGAAAAACATTAGCCCGACCGACGACCCTACTCGAAAAGGTCCGCTCGCCCGTAAAACAGGGTTTTCTTTTTTCGCGCCTAAGTGGTCAATTTTTTTAGATCTGGTCTCTACTCTGACATGGGAAAGTCAAACAAAAACATTCTGACTGGTTTATGCAAGGGAAGTCTAACTTTAGAATTCGGGTTTAAACCAGGGTTAGGCCTACATGAGTAAACCTTTTTACTTTCAAAATACTGTGAAACTTTCTATGGATGGCCCATTCCGGCCCATCCATGAGGAATTTTATCAACCCATGACAGCACATTTTTATAGTATGTTGGAAGGAAAAAAGTCCACTCATGTAGGACTAGCCATGGTTTAAACCAGGTCTAAAGTTAGTTAGACTCCCTTTCAAATACCAGCCTTGGTACTTACAGTTGAGCTAAATTGCTCCAGCAGGGTCCATAACAAGAAAAATATTAACACAATAGAAATACAAAGAATCTGTAATCATGGTGTTGTCAATCACATGTGGGACCCTTGTAGTTCATCCCCCAATTTAAGGCTGACTAAGAGATTCCGAATATATATATTTTTTTGTATGAATTAAAAATGTCAACGAGAACTAAAGATAGTCACTAATATGCTGAATTCCCAAGTTTGAGATGGAAAGGAATTTTCGTTTTGTGATGCAGAAGACATTTATGTATAGCCCGGGGTGTATAGCACAAGAGTACCATAGGATATCGTGTATAACAAAATTCCGGGATCTGGAATTCAAAAACAAAGTTATAATTTTATATATAAGGACATCAGTGAGCTTAGATATTCAAAAGCATTGATATCAGCAAAAAACAGGATTTGTCAGAAAATTGATGGAAGCCATCTCGGGAAATCTCTGTATACAGCCTTTAAAGTACACATTTCTCAGGACTCAAGTTTTAATGGGATGAGGTGAAGTGGTATTTTGCCACTGTCATTCCAATTTTTACAAGCGAGGTGGTAAATGAAAGAGCCAGACCTGGCAACAAAAGTATATATGTCAAAAAAACTTTCAAAATAAATCCGATTTGGCATAATACTGATTAAAAAAACTAGCCGAGATACCTTTTGTGCCAACTGAAATAAATATTTCCCAAGCCATATGTGGACCGGCACTAGTAAATGATGCTCTTGAGGTAAAATGGAAAATTGGAA
>JAMKCH010048246.1:0-11766 GCA_023653785.1 Ophioderma brevispina
TTTCCTGAACTATTAAAACAACTAATGGATGAGCGTAGACACGTACATGGCGCTATTTCCCGGCTATTTCACATTGGAAGGCCGTTTCCAGCGGCCGTTGAATTATTATCGGAGATCCCCGATAATAATTATTCTAGTAGAAAATTCCTTCGTTTGTGACACAGACATTTTCGAGCTTAACCATTCACGGGTATAGTTTACTAGCCAGTTACCAATGCAACCGTGTAAAAATTTCAAAATATTTGAAAAATTGGGGGCGCTCCTTCCAGGAGTATAAGGGCATGAACGCATTATAAGCAAACAAAACTCGGAAGTACGCGGGGCGTAATTTATGTCCCCTCCGAATATCGCGATCAAATAACGAGAGGATCAATGATGCAGACCTTTACCCTTGAATACTTGTTTTGTGCTTATCATTATGTTGGATTTTGCAGCATATTTCAAATTCGTCGCTGTTCTTGGCAAAATGTAAAATAAGTTTGCTGCACGTGTTCAGTTATGTGTTGCGAATGCGTGGTTCAGGAGAGAGGACAAAGGGAAAGTGACGTTTAGCTCAGGGGGAAATGAGACCGATTGATTTTGTATTTTGATTCCACATTGATGTGGGAAGAGGGTAAAAGCAGTGTGGTGTGAGAAATGGGGGAAATGGATCCACGGGAGATGCATAAATATGAAGAGAGTGACCCCAAGTTTGGCAAGAGATTTTATTTGTGGGAGATGCCAGAAGGGTGCAGGAGGGATGGTGGAACATTAGGAAAAGTTGTGTGATGAGGTGGAGTCAGTGAAGGAGTTCACATACCTAGGGGATAAGGTTAGTGGGGTGGTGGATGCGAGGTGGCTGTGACAGCTAGAGTGAGGTATGGGTGGGTGAAGTTTAAGGAATGTGGGGAGTTGTTGCAAGGGAAAAGATATCCTTTGAAGATGAAAGGAATGGTGTATAAGAGTTGTGTGAGATCAGTGATGCTGTATGGGAGCGAGACGTGGTGTCTGAGCGAAAATGAGATGCGGATTCGGAGGACAGAGAGAGCAATGATGAGAGCGATGTGTGATGTGAAGTTGATGATAGGATGAAGACTGAGGACTTGATGCAGATGCGAAGGCGAATAGTGTACGTTGGTATGGACACGTGCTGAGGAAGGATGATGGGCATGTTTTAAAGGGACATAATGGCATGAAAAAAATTGACATAAAGAAAATGACCCTTACTGAAATCGCTTCCACGAGTTTGATAACAATTTGGATGTTTACATTCTGTAAAAACAGAGTTTCAGAGTTTATTCACCAAAATAAGATCAAATAAAGTAATACAAGAGAATGGTGGGTTGACCAAGTAAGAGCACAGCTCGTGAAGCCTTGGCCACCCTACAAAGTGTGCAAGACAAGCTACAAACATAAATGACGGGAGACTAGAAGTGCAAGACGTAGACTAGACAGGACAAGTGTAGACAGAACAACCTGTTGACAGGGTAAAAGCTAATCAAATTGACATTAGAGATACATACAGATGTAATATGAAAAGGAAAAAAATACATTTTACAAATATATCAAAGACATAACTAGGTGAGAGAAATACAAGATACTCAGTTGTACTGGGATAACAAATAGTGTTTATATATACGTTTGAAAGTAGAAACGGAGGTACAGTTTTTAATGTCAGAACTAAGATTATTCCAAAGAAGAGTAAAAACAGAAGAGTTCCATATTGAGGTTGCAGTTTTGTGGGCAATTTCTTGAACAAGGGTGCTGGCATTACTGCCACATGTCATGATTCTGAATATTTGGAAAATTTGGTATGGATGGAAAGCGTAACACGTAGATTCCATCTAAATCAAAAAATAAGTTCAAAATTGTCCACTTGTTGAGTATTTGGCCCTTTAATTTTTCCGCCCAAAGCTTACCGAAAACGATTCCGACAAACCCACACCGCAAGAAATGGTGACGTCAAGTGATGACCATCCATAATTTACGTGGTTGTGACCATTATATCGCAGTTTTGCCACTTTCTATTCGAGTGAACTGCCAGAGGGTAGGACAGGCCATCCTTCACAAGCACACCGCCTGAATTCAATCGGCATCAACATCTCGATCCGGCGCGACTCGGTTGCAGTCCCCTTTCAAGACTTACGGGAGGAGGGCGCTATTAAGGCTATCGGGGCGTTACACTCATACTTGCCTAAAGTCTTAGTCCCTGGTCACGAATATTTAAATCTAAATGACCGTTATGGAAATTACACACTATTTTGCAGCGGGGTTAATCCACTAACCCCGACGGATTTGAAGTCAATAATTTATCCTTATTTTATCATGATATTACTAAGGATGGTATTGAACTAGGCTTTAAGAGGAGATTTTGTAATGAAACGGAAGACAACCGAGCCTACCATAGTAAATGCACGAACGTACAGTTCCATCAAATTAAAACCGTTTGGACATCCCGAATGCCCAAATCGAGCGGTCGTGTCTTACCCCCGGTACCCCCCCCCCCCCCCCCGTTTGAACTGCGATCGTGTGTTTTTATATCAATATAATTAAAACACACGCAATTAAACAAATATGTCATTCCTGTAACTTATTTTAAATTTTATTATTACTGTTACTTTCATTTAAATCCATCACTATACAGTGTCAGCAATAACAAAATCGAGTCAACACGATGTTTTGTCATCACTTTGACGGCACGAGGAGACAAAATTGGGGGCGCTTTTGATCACTGAGCCGTGGCAAAAAATCCGCCCGTTTCTTCGTATGGCAAAAAAGCAAAAATTAAAATGCCTCTATTTTGTTAATTTGTTACAAAATCCAAATTGTATTGTTTTTCGGGAATTCGTGATGTATGTACTATATTTTATGAATGTAAAGTCAAACTGATCTTGACAAAAATCTGTGACAATATTTCCTTTAAAAGGCATGTTGTCATCAGCTCAACAGACCATTGCTATTGATATGTGCTAATCACTGTGTGAAAGCAGCTATATATAGTCCGCGGGAGCCATAGTCCGGGCTCCATAGACGATACGGAATACAGCGTGAACTAATTTTGCGGAAGAGTCACTGGGTTAGTAAGGCGGTTTCTGCTATGTGAGGTGAATCCGGCCACCCTCTTTAACGGGGACAAAACCGATTTAAAACATTGATTTACTACTTTACTACTATACTCTTTCATTAAAGGTCAAAGTTATGTTTGTCGGTATGTCTGAACATCTAAACCGGGAGCTAGCAGACATTTGTAACACATCCAAGTACAAAAAGTTGATGATTAATATGTTGACAGACTCACAGGGACCCCTGAAACGTGATTCTTATTGCTGGCAAATGGTCGCCTTAGGAGAGGTGAGACCAAGACAATATGTACATGGGGTCACTTTTTAGAAGTTTTACCACATTATTTTGTCTAACGTAAGGATTCATAAAATTTAGAAATTTCAGGTTATAGGCTAACAACAGCATAATCATAAAAAATGTCAATTTTCGTTTGTACAGAGGGGGCAAATTTTAAAAGTTACAACAAACAAACAACAACAATTTGGATACCAAAAACCTGGTGCAAATTATTGGTGGACGTTCATAAGGATTCAAATAAGGAATAGTTTGACACTGTCGTAACTGCTTAGTCCCGGTGTATTACAAAGTCAACGTCCATTGCATTCATGGAGCTTGTTTTCCTACAACCCTATTTGAGAACCCTCAAAATTATTCCTTACTTTAATCCAATGAGCTCCACCAATAATTGCACCATTTTTTATTGAAATCGGAACATCTATGTCAACACCCCAAAAAGTAACGCCCCACCCCTGAATGTCGTCTGTCAAGTTCAAACGATACATCTTGTTATCATATGGGATCGAATTGGAAACGGTGTTTATTTTACGCGTTAATTTTTGACACCTCATTTGTGGCGATCGATGGGGTATTGTTGAAGTTATGCCCCCACTTGACCGAACCCACCCCCAGGATTTAAAAGTAATTCTCCTTCTCTATAATGTTTACTGCACAGAGCTAACCTGTTGTGTGACAAAGGAGACATATGTTCTCATTCCTGGCTGACTGACCAGCGATTAAAGACAAAATGAGGCATCTTCAAAAGTCAAAATGTTATATCATTACTTTTGCTGATTCAAACACTTAAAGTTGAGTCTTCATCAATTACGTGGGAATCCAAACACGTTTAGTACGACCTTGCAGTTAACTTTCTATATGGCACTTATCAAATCAGTCTGCAAAGTTGAATGCTAACTGGTATGTCCTGCAAATAATTCTTCAAAATGTTGTATCAGATGCTGCTGCCTGACTTCTCTTCAACCGACCACTCCATGATATAAAATTGCCATTACATTCCGATTGGGGCCATCATAACTGTTACAGATGAAATCAGTGCATCCTCTTCTTCCTCTGATGACCCATTCTCCTTATAGGCTTACTGCAACTTTTAAAAAGCCTGGGTGGGTTCGTCAAGTGGGCAAACTTCAACAATCTTCATCAATCACCACCAATGAGGTGTTCAAAATACGCGTAAATAAACACCGCTTGCCATTATCAATAATGTATAATGCGATTATCATTGAAACTTTACAGACAAATTTCAGGGGTTGGGAGTTACTTTTTTGGGTGTGGTATAATTAAACGGAACTAATCAGGTAAAACTGTATAAATACCCAAAAATATTGATTAAAAAGGTCCCAACCCTTTATTTCGAGTAAAAATCTTAGTTAAAAGTTGAAGTAAACTTTCCCTAAACTGAGTATATTTTACCCACAATCTTTGACTATTTTTCCTCACTGTAAGGAATGTTGTCCTTTTTACTTAACTTAAGTATTTTACGGTAGTAACACTGCAAAAACACCGGTGTTGAATATGCAACACCAGGTGTGTGTTAAGCTTGTCATTGTTATTTCGGGTGTTAAGAAAAGTTTAGGATTTAACACCGCCTGTTGTTGCTCGCAAAAATGTTGGTTATATGCTTTGGTGGTCTGCTTATTATGTAGAAGTAGCAGCTAATATAGAAACAAACAATAAAACAGTCAAACAATTTTCTACTAACATGTTAGCTGTTACAGCGATACCAGTTAACACCACTTTTGTGTTAATTAACACAAAAGAGTGTGGTCCTCCTGTGACACCAGGAGGTGTTAAATTAACACCAGTTATGTCATTGAACACCAGAGGGTGTTTTAACCCAGTTGTGTCACTTTAAAACCTACCATGAGGGTTTAAAATACATAATAACACCGACATGGTGGTGTAAGATTAACAACCAAAATGTTATGTCATTTGTAACAACACAAAATATAGTGTCAATATAACACCAATTTTGGTGTAAGTTTAACACCAATAGGTGTGGGCCTCTCCTCAACCACCGGCTTTGGTGTTTAAAATCACACCCTCGGTGTTTCAATTTAACACCGATGTTTTTTTTGCAGTGTACCACCTATATAATCAAGGTGGTCTATTGTTACGGTACAATTTGAAATCCGGTTGATATAAAATACTCAGTTAACAATCGGTTTAGATATAGACCGGAGCTATAGTCGTTTGAATAATTCAAATAGTTCCTGTTTTGCGCTCTGTCAACAGATTCACATCATATTATGAATGGCGTTCAAGCGAAGCCAATCAGTTTCCGAAAAAAGCGGGCTATTTCATATGGACTGCAGAATAAACGTTGAACGCTATTTAACCTTAACCCAACAAAAATCCAGTCATCAATTTACCCTCGATGCCCTCTAACTTTTCTACGTACGTCCTCATTACACGCATAAAACTCATTTGAAAAAAATAAATTAACTTGGTTCATGTATCATTTTTTTGGAGGTGTTGAATGAATATACCATATGAAGGAGCAGGCTTCCGTTACACCCTTGAGTTTTAAAGTATTGTATATATATTGGAGACCAAACATCCAACATATTGAAAAGGTTTCAAATAAAAACTTACCATTATCACTTGCTTTTAAACAACCACACCTTTACAATTTGACTTAAACGTAAGACATACCCCTATCTTTTGGGGATTCATTTGCTAGTTGGGGGATTCCGTGCATTTCAAATGGGATCGTGATAAGGGAAAAGCGGACAACTTGATTCAAAAGACTGTATCTCGGCCTAACTTAAACCGATTGGAATTTATCTTTGGCAGCAAATTAAAGATAATGAAACAGGTTTTTCCTTTATTGACACCACATAGTTTATATATTATTTAAAAATTCATAATTGTTTATGACCTCGTAACGTCTAAGTCAGACTCTTTCAAACACAAATAAATGACCTCGTGCCAAATGTCTAATTATATAGAAAACAGTTTTAAATGATCTGTATTGATTGGTGTTCAATAGATTTGGTATTCCAAAACAACTTTACAATAAAATTACCTCCATATTAAGTATTACATGTATACTCTTATTGTCCTCCATAATTGTCCCACCTATTGTCCCAAGAAGCTTGTGCAGTTAAGCGATGATATGTCCTCACAGCGAAGACTCCAAAATACAGCGCACAAGTTCCATACAAACTCCTCAGGTATTATATTCCCAGTCTTCTCATTCCTGAAGGTAATCTTGTCCAGCAGTTCCAGACGACAAGGTTAATTAATCCCTCGACGATAATAATCCACAGTATATTATCAGGTCCAAGATAACCCCCGATTTCTATCTGTACACAATTTGAATCCTATTTTTGATTCCCAGCACTTTCGTCTTCAAAGACGACAGTAGACATATTACAATACAAGCAACCTGGCTCACGTGAATTATAAATATAATAAATCCTGGCACTGGTGTGGAGCCCAAATCTACCATTAACTATTATTGTAGATAAACTAGCTACATCATAACTGTATAGCTGATTGCAACTGCTGACGGGATGGGCGAGACTTAGCTCCAAATCTCCTATATATATCTGAGTTCACAAAAATCCCAGTCTAAAATAGACATTAAATCATTCTTATGCATCAACTGACCTTGCACCATCAAATCAGATTTCACAATCTAAATTAAAAATCACTTCATTATATAACTGTTGTGGGATTCCCAGATCTTTGCAATGTTTGAAATCTTTTTTAAAGCATAAACAAGCTGAGTCAGTTACTAATTTTAATTTTAGCTTCTTGAGGAATCCCCCACTTCCTTCCCCTTTGTGCAATCTAATCAGGTGCACTTAGCAAAAACCACTAGGGTAGTCCCTTTCTCTCTCTCTTTTATAGTAAACAAATACTTGTCCTGTGAGAAATCTTTTCTCAATAAAATTGAGAAAATAATATTTTTAAAATAGTGAATCAGAAAATGGAGGCCATATAACATAATGTAGGACACAATCAGTGGGCAATCGGCGCACCCCCTGCCCCCCCCTCCCCCCCGCCCCCCCCGTTCCCCCCCCCCCCCCCCCCGCTGTTTACGGGCACTGGGTCACCGACCTTGAAACATACCGAGTTCATGCCTGAGTTTTCAATGTTTTCTCAATGGTCCAAAATTATGGATAGCGGGTCGAGTCGCCGATTGAAAACCAGAAATTTGCTTGTTTGCCCTCTCAATAGGGCGGAAAGTATGCATACACACCTGCTGGTGACATATTTCCATTACAGTTTCTATGTTGTTGTTATCAAAATTCCTTTACTTTGACAATAAAGTAAAGCCATATTAAGAAGGGGCAAATTCAACTTCCTGTGGTTTTAATCGGCGACTATTCAACGGTGCGGCGAGACCTCTATCCATGTGTAGTGGTCGTGGTCCAAAGGCCACACAGCCGGCAGGGATTTTTTTCGTTTAGTTTGGATGGAAACGTCGCCCCCTTGTCAACGGCCTCGGGGTTTTAAATTAAAGATTAAAAGAATAACTTTGTGACGAAGTTAATCAATTCCCTGGTTGTGGGTAGCGTAGACCGAACAGATAAATCCCAAAAGCTAAACGACTTGACTACACACAAACCTAATTAAATCTATAACCAAATATAATTTTATACATTAATATCTTGAATCGATTCTGTACTTTTCTTTTTCTTTAAATGCAAAAGCCATGGCGTAAGTTTATTTTCCATTGCAATCATGGTTTGTTTTGTTTTTAAAATGCCCATGCAGAAGACAAAATTTCACAAACCAACAAAGACAAGTTAGTGCACGATTTTTTTTTTTAAGAGTAAAAGACCCATGGCCAAAAATTACGAGGTTTCCCCACTTGGCTGCAAAAGCCTACTAACTAAGCTAAAAGTTTACTTAACCACTGACTGAAAACTACAACTACCTCCTTACTACCTAGCTTAAAGTACCCTAACTTAATTTGACAGTTCCAGCAAAAAAAACGCATCATCTCAAATCAACGCGAAATTGAGCGGTGTTTTATTTACAACCACCTAACTAACCCGCCCCTCATAACGTAAATTTAGCACAAAAATTACAGATCAGAGGCGGGGCTGTATTTACAAACGGAAGCCCAGCCACCCGAGACTGAAATTTGAATCGCATTTTTACAAAAGCAAATAACTGAGTTTGAGCCCATACCTAGAACTTCCAAAAATCAGTGAAATCCCAATCCTAGATCACATCACAAACAGCCTATAAATAAATAGCCAAAATAATTTGAAACCAAAATGCATAGCCCGAATTCGTGGTAGCAAAACAGAGTACAAATGGGTTGCCTCACCTCACTATCAAACACCTAAGTCATGGCTTGAGTTCACAAATAAACTCAAAACGGTGTCTTCCTATGAAAAAAAATAACAAGAAACACAAGCGATGTTTCGGCGAGTCTTCTAGCATGTTTCACTCGCGTCGCAACTCGCCTCTGCCTCAATTATAAAAGGACGCTAACACCATAACTGATTAAAGCAACTGCGCATCAAATAGAAATTGGGCGCCTGGCAAGCCAGCCGGATAGTGAGAACAAAACACAACACCTTTAAAACTCTTACAAACAACCCACAATAGTTCCCCGGGGACAAAGGGAACACCGTTAACCATGCATATACCAATGACCAGGTAAAGGATGTATTTTTGGTTGATGCTGCATTCTTAGCTTGACGACCTTAAAGCAGGATCATATGCTAACAAATTATGAAACCAGTAATTGGGAATTAAAGCACAACAAAATTGTCTAAACGTCTTAAAAGGGACCTCCCGAAGCTATAGCTCCATTTTTAAGGTGTGGCTTAAAGAACTATAGGCAAAAGGTTTTGTACTCAACCAAATTAGGGGAATTAACGGAAAGTGGAGAGAATTATGAACCTAAAGTTTAATGCCTAAATACGACTTTGAACTGCAAGTATGCAGCACACAAGCACTCAACTCAGCCAGCCAGTCCTCGACTATCTGGCTTCTTACAATTTCAAATCGCTCAATAAAATTCAATACAAACATTTCAAACAAATTACACTCTCACATGATTCTTCAAACTTCAAACTGTTCACTTCAAACAACAAAACGCAGAAGCAAACTGCTCACTGACTTTAAAAATATTTCAACTCACCGAGGTCTACTAAAAATTACACTACCACCTGCATTAATTAAATCCTAAATCCGCCATAACCTACATTAAGTCCACTTAACCCTAACTTCTAATGCTAAATTAATTGTAGTGCAAACTGCAAAACCAGAAGGGATTCAACAACAACAAATGGTCGCTTCAAATTTGAAAACCAATGCCAGCCTACTACATTCATCACCTACTCCCTCACTTACATTCAAACTCTTGCACACTCAAAAAAAATGCCAACTGGTCTTCTCTCACATCCACAAGTACATCCAAACCCCTTTTCAGCAGTCAAGCCACACACACTCCCCAAACTCCACACCTACATTTTTACACCACACAAACAGAACAAAGACAGCAACACAAGCCACACTGGTCACTCAAGAAATTAGCCAGAAAACAAGTGAACAAAAGAACAAACAAAAGCAGCAGTGTGTCCTAAAGAATGCCAAAGACAGTTGTACATGCAGAATAGTTGAGAGAACAAAAGAACATGACTACTAACATAAAAGAAAATAATGCCAAAAAGCTGGAAATTCAAACAGACAGCACACTCAAATAACATAGAGAAGTGACCAGTGGTACATGACAAAATAATCTACACATTGGAAATCCCATTTGTTGACACACCTGACTTCTACACACCGTTGAATTAGTCCCCGATGAACCCCGTCCTGTGTTTGTTTCAATCGGAGACTATGCATATGCCGCATCTCTTTTGTAATCGTAATTTTCAATCCTGGCAACGCAACTGAATGTTTCAGAGACAGAAAACCAGAAATTTTTAGAAAATAGTTTTTATGGTTGATTTGTGAAAGTGTCCTCTTTGATAATCTGCCGGGTGCACTTTGTGCCCCTTTAACGTTTTGAAAATTCAAGATGGCTAGCACGATTGTGCCGGCAATACCCCTCATGTTTCACATACATAATTTACTTTCTATTTACTAAAGGGATGATTCTGATATCTAGATCATAATCCCTAAGACCCATGACATGACCATTAAAATGAGTTCCAATCATGGTCAATATCAGATGTCTATTACTAACTCTTGTTATATATCAATTTACCATCATTTAGAGCTAATATTTTTTAGTTTTAGTGCAAAGGTGGACTTTTTTTTCGCCTTACTTCCTGAGTGGACAGTTAATCCATTTTTTGCCAACCCCCGACTTGGACGTCAATGTGACGCCATACTAGGTAAGTTTCGGTACTTATTTTAGTACCAATGGAAAGGAAACGACAATAGCGTCCATGGTATCAAAATCATAAGCATCGGGGGCTTTATTCCAAGGGCCAAGGGCTTAACACCCCCAAGGTCAACGGGTACAAACGGTTGGGTAAGACGAGGGTTAATATTTGTTAGAGCGGATTTATCGTGTGAAAACTATACACAGCCTCTAATAACATTATCATTATGACACAAAATGGAAAAAAAAAAATCAATACTCTTGGTTATTGAAAATATGTTAAATTTAGAAGCTCTATGCATATATTATTTTTAAGTATACCAACCGCACACTAACATTATATAGAAACAGATTGGCAATTATTTGTCAATCAAAAATCACATTTGTCATGGTATCTCTCACACGGCAAGACCGAAGGGAAAAAACAAAAGGCAAGGAAGGCTAGAAGTAGGTAAGCGGCCTTTCTCCGCCGGTTCATGCAATTTAATTCAAATAGGCATCGGCCTAAACTTGTGCATGATCAAAAGATGGCAGCGGCAAGCAAAACCATTTAAGTTACCACAGCAATATATTATAAGCATAAATGTAAGAGATTATCCCCGCCCCCCCCCCCCAATGTGATTATAAGCATTCAATTTATAAGTTGAGCGGAAAAAAGCCAACATCTCTCCATGATGAGCAGAAAGCTAACATCAATAGTTATTCAGCAATTTTATCTATAAGATTCATAAATAAGCATTCATTTAAACACCACAGTGTTAATTTTACTAGATGAGCAGAAAGTCAACATCTAAATCATTTTGATCACTGCTCAAAAATCCAATTGATGAGCAGAAAGCTAACACATCAATAGTCAATTATCAATAGGTTATTCAGCAATTTGATTATTAAGCATTCAATTAAAGATGACGCGGAAAGCCAACTCTCTTACATGATGAGACAGAAAGCTAACACATCAATAGTTATTCAGCAATTTATTATAAGTATTCAATTAAGCATTCATTTTAAACACCGTGTTAATTTTACTAGATGAGCCAGAATTAAACATCTAAATCATTTTGATGACGTCAAATGCACCATGATGAGCAGAAAGCTAAAACATCATAGTCAAATTATCAATCGTTTTC
>JAMKCH010048247.1:0-20632 GCA_023653785.1 Ophioderma brevispina
TTGTTTTGTAAAACATGTAATACATATGGAGAAATATTGCTCATGCAATACTTTCAGCATCAATATAAATGATATAAATTTAAACGTATAATATTGGGTTAAGAATGACAGGAAAAGCACAAGAATGTGGTCGTGCTATCAACGTAATCTTGACGTAGGAAAAATATACTATCTTCAAATCTTGGTGTAAAAACAGAACAGGACATAAGCGTAATTTTATTCTTGAGTATGAGGCAGCAGCTAAATTATTGGAAGCTGGTGGAGCCAGCTCACTGTTGATTGGTGAGGTTGGTTAGTTAGGGTTGTTGATTGGTTGGAGCCAGATCCACTGTTGATTGGTTGGTGTTTGAGAAGGTCTACCATCAACCGTTGGACGAAAGGTAGGGCGCTCAGTGAGAATAATGATCCGCAGTCTGTGATGGAGACCAAATGGCAGGCTGGAGATGGTGCCCAAAAAAAAGCCCCCCATTAGTGCATATTGCTGTTGAACCACGTCCGACTCCTGTGCGAAACCAGTTCAAGGCCTGCACCCCCATGCTTGCGTGGACGATTACTACCAGGGGAGTTATGTCATAGGGGTAATTTAGGAGTTGGTCTGGTTCTGATCTGCCAGCAGTGTGCCATGTCTGTAAAATGTTGAACGGGGAGCTGGAGAGTTAGCAGCGTGTCGACAGAAGGTCGACGAGAGCACAGTCTCTGTCTGCCGAGCTGGTGTGGATTCTTTGACAGTAATGCAAGTAGTAGGTGCTTGTTGTCCAACAGAGCCTTATGCAATAGTTGAGCGTGTGGTGTTCTCTCCGAAGCACTGCAGGGACAATGCACTGAATAGCGTTTGAGGGATGTTCAACCGATTATCAACCTCCTCGTGGTGAGGCCCGGAAACTTATAGGCGAATGATAATCAACCCGAGGCTACGCTAACATCATTACACTAAATAAGCCCGTAATTGAAAGAATGACACAACATCTGTTGCAATTTGTTTAAAATTTGATAGTGAAATGTATTCTTTGATTAGAGGAATTAACTCAAAACCTAATATTGTGCACTTACGACGATTTTTAAGTTAATGACACCTACGTTAAAATGCAGATTCCAAATTGTAATCTCTGGATTAGCTCTACTACCACTCTTACCATTTTGCTGATGGGCTCAAAAGGCTCCAGGTATTCATGAGAATAAAATGAGTTAAGCGTTTGTTTATTATTAAATTCGTATACAGTAAGAGCTAATAAGCACAGCGTCGTGCAGTTCTTCTTTTGGAAGCCCAAGACGCCCAGAAAGGAGCAGCAAAACATTTGCATGAAAGTTCATCTGATTTGGTAAATATTTTTTGATCTCCATACCAAGGAATGTTAGCATCTGATGTTTCAATGTGGGTGCAATCTACATTGTTATAGTGCTGTACCACCCAACACGAACAATACTACAAAAATATGGACATTTTGGTCATGCAACTTGTCGAGCAAATACTCTCTTTGTTATTAGTTTTGAAGCCATTTAAAACTGTTTTTGTCAAGTCAGGTTCTTCTTGCAATAAATTGGATGGCCTTTTTTCGGTTGATAACAGAAAATATCGTCTCGCCAAGAAAAATATCAGGCTCATCTTCGGCTCGCCCGATATTGATCTAGGTTTCGGGCAATAATTTTCTGTTATAAACCTCAGCATCCAATTTTTATCAATATTTACCTCCGAAATTATCAGCTGTCTTACTAAAGCTTTAAATCAGTTTAATCAGTGGTATGGTCCATTGTGTGATCGTTTACAAAATAATTAAGGTGGGTCCCTAGGGGAAGGAACAAAGAGGGGAAATGATTTCCTTTGTGGGGGTGAGTAAATATTCAGGCAAAGGTGGGTAAATGCGCGCAAAGCAACGCAATTGCAATATTTTTATTAATTGGAAATTATACAAATCCGATATTGAATATGCTGAAATGCGCGAAAGAATCGTGCCTCTACTGTAATTTGAGAGTTATAGTTTCCATCACTTTTTGTGACAAGGAGGTGGCTCAAGTTTGGGAGCGAACTGGGAGTGGGGCAAGGAAATATTCGCGGGAAATGTTTTCACTACCAGGGGGCGGGATACCAGGATTTGAAAAACCCTCAAAATTACCGGGGCTGAAAGGTGAAAGTGTCAAAATGGGATGATTTTGCAAGATTTGGCAGGAATAACCGGGAGGCGCGCGCCCCCTCCGCCCTCCATAGATCCCGAGCTGACTACCCCCGTAGTGGGCACCTGACTCACCTGGTAAGTACCAAAATACCTATTATGAGGTCACAATGACCTCATGAAGTCAATTACCACAGAAACACAGCTTTGTGTAATATACATTCAGGCAAAATCAAATTTTGCATGAAAAAAGGTAGGAATATCGGATTTTCATGCGGTTGTGGCTCCAAATGATGAAAAATGATTAAAACCTTTAGAATGTTTTAAAAATTAGTCACAATCTTTCTTTATTTCCTTTTAACAGAATACACATGAGAAAAATCTCAAGTTGGAACAACAAAGACGTCTGCATTTATTGGACGAAGCCTGCCAAAAGCTTAATCTTTCACGCTCTTTGCCAAGTTATGAAAGACGATACATTTCGCACTTAATAGTGGACGACAAGTACAAAATTCACTTTAATTTCATACCCAAAGTATCATGCAAATCATGGAACAGTGTCTTTAATAAGTTACACAGGTCTAATTCAAAGGGATCGTTCCGTCGACTTCATACGTACTCCCAGCTGGAGATTGAAGTTCGGCTACAAAGCTACCGCAAAGCAGTTTTTGTTCGCGAACCCGTCACTCGCCTATTGTCAGCGTACTTGAGCAAATTTTGTAGTGGCGGTAACACACAGAAGATTTGGGAAAGAGTATTCGGCCGAAAAATTGTTAAAATGTATCGTCAAGCAAATTCTTTTCCAAAATCAAGTATGAACCATGGTAATGATCAAATCTGTTTAAATATCACTCTCAATGAGTTTATTCAATACATAACGGATCAGGAGGGTATTACCACCATGACAGATCTCACAGACCATTTTCTGCCTTTACACAAGGTTGCCAGTCCGTGTGCAGTAGAGTATGATGTCATTGGTCATTTTGAAAATTTGACTACAGAAGCGCCATACATGTTAAGATTTCTAGGGGTAGACCATGCTGTTGCGTACCCAGAGGTACACAGTTCACATGCAAGCCAAGTTCTCATTGATGAATATCAAAAAATACCTTTAAGCTTAATACACAGGCTGTACAAGTATTACCGAATTGATTATGAACTGTTCGGGTATTCATTTGGCAATACTTTAAAGTACATTATTGAGGGCTCGTTTCCAGATTCTGACATTTTATAAATGTTTCATAATACGTCCGTCCGATCAATTTTGTAAGATGCAGTATTTTTTTTTGCTCACAGCTGTTTAATCCTCTGCAAATTAACTCTTAGTTTTAGAAAGTTGTTAAGCAGAGGCAACACAATTTTGACAACTGATAAAAGATGGCACATGCAAGAGCTACTCTTCATGTAAAAATCAGAATTTATGTATATAAATGAATGTCTACATATAATTGAAACACCGATTAAATTAACTTTTCAAAACTGGACAAAGAATGTTACCAATCGATTTTAAAATGGCGAATGAGAAATTTCACAACTTTGTGCAGAACCAAAAAGCCTTAGCAAGAACGCAAAGCCAAATGTATTCAGTGGACCCCCCAAAAAGTAACGCAGTATGTCTAAATACCCCCATAAGTTACAAGCCATTGGTCTATGCACGAAATCATAAAATGATATCGATATTTTTTTTTTGGTATTGTCAGTTTTGACACCCTTCTTGTCCCATTGTGACCAATATTTCCAACACAATACCCATTTTAAAAGTTGCAATAAAAGGTCTAGTCATATTGATTGCCATTCAGTGAAAGAACGCATTCCTCCCGTTTTTTAAAAAACCGGGTCTTACCATATGATGGGGTGAACATGGCTGTACCACTCAATTGTTCATATTCAATAAAACAACAAATAACTAAGAGTAGCTTTCCACTTGTACATTTACAATAATTTATTGGGCAGGGTGCCTCAGATGAAGGAAATATCAATCATGAAAGACTTGATGTGTGAAGTGTGTGTTACTTTCCTTAATGCATGATTCTTTACTGCTTCTCCAAACACTGTGGTTCTCAAACATGATCCAGCCAGAGATGGGTACAGCATCTGGCTGCTTTACTGAATTCCGCAAGGTCCTTGTTTGTGCATTGTTGCTCCAGCAGTGGGCAGACCAAGAGATGTTCCATTTCCTGTGGTTCTGTTCCACAACCACAGGTAGTGTCCTGATCAGCTTCCAGGTAGCCCCACTTCTGCAAAGAAACCTTAGATCGGCCAATTTTGGTACTCAATCTGTTGAGGCATCGCCATTCAGCCCATGAGGAGTCAGCTCCAGGTGGGAAATGCTCACCGGGTACAATACGAATAGATGTTACTTGGTTGATGGCAAGTCTTTCTTTCCACAAGGGAACTCTCTTAAGCTCCTTAGAGACTGTTTCAAGATGTTGGACTTTGTTTAAGAAACTCTCTCTGGATTTAAGGCGATTGGCAGCAGCAGGTATATGTCCAGACATAGGGTGCTTCACATTAGATACTTGGCAGCTACGCTCTTGCATGCTCGCTACGCTACGACGGATGTCTGGTGGAGTAATTCCTGCTAGGATGTGTAAGTTGTCCGTTGGTGTTGAACGGAGGCATCCTGTGATAAGCAGGCAGGAGGCATTTAACGCTGAATCAAGCTTGTTGGCATGGGTTGATCTTTCCCATACAGGGCAAGCATACTCTGCACATGAGTAGCACAGGGCAAGTGCCGTTGATCTTAGGGTATGTGGGCGAGCACCCCATCTTGTGCCAGTGAGTTTGTTCAAGATGTTATTGCGTTAACATACTTTACTCTTCGTCTTCTCGATGTGGGTCTTATAAGAGAGTGCGGTCCAATGTAACTCCAGGTTATCACAGTACTCCAGGGGTGTTCCAGACCAGGTAACTTTAAGCTGACGTCGGGCTTCCCGGTTGCGTAGATGGAAAGCACACACCTGTGTCTTGGATGGATTTGCACGGTGGAGTGAATGCGTCCAAAGCTTTGGAGAGTCTCTCTTCAACAACGGTGAAGTCTGCATCTTGTGCGCCAATTCCAAGATCGGTTGGTCGTTGGTATAGATGTTGAACAGGAGAGGTACAAGCACGCTCCCTTGTGGTTATTCATTCTTGAGCCTACGCCATCGGCTCTTCGCTCCTAGCTGAACAAAGACACCTGTCTGCCAGCACTCCTTTGATAAGCTCCAGTCAAGCGGATGTCCTTGGTGTTTCCATGAATCTTATGGAGTAGGTATTTGTGATTAACAGTGTCCGTAGCTTGATCTTCTTGGGCTTCTTTGCTGCAACTTTGCCATTTAAAAGGCAGTTTGGGCCTTGGTTGGGTGTGGATATTTGGCTGATGTGGAGGTTCCTGTTGGATCCCCTCGTAGCTTTCGGATGGTAGACCATGCTTTCTTGCTGTTGTGGGTCATATCGGTGGATTCAATTTAAGTATGCCAGGTTTTGATCTTTTCCTGGGAGATCTGTCCAAAATCATCACCTTTAGGCAGTTTTCAGCCAAAAAAGGAACAGCTTCAAACATGGTGATAACACTTGATATATCAAGAACATTCCTGCAAAGGCCTGGTCAACTAGATTCCTTCCTCCAGCCTATGGGTAGAATCTCGGGCAGTCTGTTGTTCACTAGTTGGGAATATTGTCATAGGTAGAGGGTTTTGGAGACCAAGATCTTCACGTTCTGATTCGGGTCATCAGTGAATCCTGCCAGGCTTTAAATATGGTTAAAGCGACGCTTAAAGGCCCAGGAGGAGCTATTTTTTAGGAACGAATCTTCTCTAATTTTACTGGATCGGTTGTGACCACCTACCGAGAACTTTTGGAAAGTTCATATATTGACAAAACGGTGCAAAGAAAAACCGCCAAACCTTGTTGAAACTTGCCTGCTATCCTCATCTGCCCTATAATAGTGAAAGACAGAAAGTCTAATTTCACCAAGATCGTGCCACGTCTGGACAAAAAGAATGAAATTGGCCATGAAACCATTCCTTGGGGTATGTAAAGCACTTTCAGAAGGGGTGCCCAAAAAAATTCGACCCCCCCCCCCCCCCCCCCAATAATGGTCATCGGCACGCCCTGTTTTATACATAGTTCGTAGTAATGTTAAAAACATTATGTCAATAATCTATAAGTCTTTGGTATCAAATTAACAGCTTGAGACAAGTAGAGTGCTAAAATGATATAATATTGAATAATTGGTAGCAGAGGTCAGTTTGGCGGTCATTAAAGGTCCTACGATCCTTGGCCAGTCTTGTGCTGAAACCGCTAGTCTACGGCTGAGTGTCAAAGTGTCAAAAATCAATAATGTGATATTCCATTGGTCACTCCTATGGGTTTGTTGAGAAAATTTGATGTTGAGAGGGAGTACCACAATACTTTACTGCATAATAATGTCCATAACCAGCCCCTGTATTTTAGTTACTGGCACACAGTAATCGTAAATTGAGGGTTCATGTATAAATTGCCTTTTAATTATACAATTAATATCACTTGCATTATTTTAAGCGTTATTGATAGGCCAGTCAAATAGAAAAAATAATGACTAATACTATGAACCATATTCTATTTCTCCCAGAATTGTATTGGAAAACCTTTAAGGAACCACGTATCCAAATGTACCAAAATCAAAGTAGTAGTAGAATATGTATGGGGGCAAGGTTTATACACGTCAAAAATGAAATCGGGAAATGGTCGAAATGAGCACGAAACGCATGGTTCATCGCTGTCAAAGGATTCACGGTCAAGGTCACAATGGTGTAAATTTTAATTTACCCGTTGTTTATAAATATTAGTGTCTACTGGTAGATGAGCCCAACATATATGGTGGGCACCATATATGATATTTGTGCATAAATTAGAATGCAAATGTGCTGGCGGCTCGTGAGGTCAAGTCACTATAACTCTAATTCTATATTGGACTGTCCAACAACTACGAATCTATACAATTTAGTATCTAGTGTTACCAAAGAAACAAATTTTAAAACCCAGTTTGGAGCAAATTGGACAAATTGTACCCAGGATTGACTATGAACGGTTATGTGGCCTAATTGTAATAAAACTATAGACAAAACAGATACTGTCGAACTTAACATTTTAATTAGAACAAACAATGCTTTCACCCTGTACAAACTTGACCAGTAATCTACCTATTCCACAGAGTCGCTTTGGTTTAATCTTAGTCTTTTAGTCAATTTTGCAGGAGATAACACGAAAAATCTAAATTCCCTGTTATATATTGCCTGTTTTCGGTAATCCTTTGTATAAAAGCTGTTGTTTAAGTGGAAGGTTAATATACGTATTAAACGCATGAAGTATTGCTACAGAGATGTATAAACAATAGGGTCAAACATGGTAATGTTTGTACAGGTTGAGGTTGCCGATTTTCAGCAAGTCCGGTCAGTGGGGACAGGGAGTTGAAATAGCTTAAAAATGTATTCAACAATCACGTGAAATGGCGCATGGCATTCCATCTTAAATCAATCAATCAATCAAAAATCAATCAACTTTATTTCAAATCATCACATAAATCTTTACAAAGAAACAAAAAAATGATGATTGAGGAGCTGATCGAGAGGCCAATAAGGCCAGATGTGTTCATCCCCTAAACTAAAGTTATACACACCAAACAAAGACACGCATAACATACAACAAAAACAAGAATGCACAACCAAACACTCATTATATTAAGCTAGAAGTACAGATTTGAATTGACTTCTAAAACACTTGAATTTTACACGTATTGATATCATTGTCCAAAGAATTCCAAATTTGGGCCAGAATTTCTCACGCGCGATCGGAAAACCTTTTATTATTCTTATTAATACTATAGGTGTGGGCATTTTGTATGGTATTTATGAATTGGGGCATGTTTTACAAAGTACTTCTCAAAGGCTTTGGTCATGTCTAGTAGACGTGTTGGTACATAAACCTGCAAGTTAAAGCTTATATGTATCAAAGGAGTTTAACAAATTGAATTTGAAAATTAGGGCCAGAATGGCATCTATAATGACTATTTGAAATTGTCCTTACAGCGCATTTTTGCTAAACTTAAATATTTTATCTAAATAGATTTTATAGACTACCCCATATTAAGTACCAAGCATTTATGTAACGGAATACTAGGTACCAATATAAAGAGTTTAATACATGTCCAGGTACAAAGTATTTAAGTTGGAGAGTAACCAAATGGTTCTAGGAGAATATTTTGATATTGATCGATATTTTTCCACGTAAGATGTTCATCGATGATACCCCCCAAAAAATTTGGTCTACGTGAACTCTCTCCACTGCAAACATTCAGTGACAACATAAAATATTTGGTAGCTATTAACCTCTAGTTTTGTCTTGCCAATGTCATGCCTTTCAGTTCCTGTCTGGAATATTTAGAAGTGATATAAGGCGATCCCAACAACATATCATTGTTTTTCGCATTGACAGATAATTTATTTGCCCTGAACCGTTACTAATGCCTTGTCTTCACATATTTATCATCAATTTTTGTGGCTATATGGAGGGGAGTACGTAGGGTAGTATCATCAGCAAATAAGACTACTTCCAACAATGAAACGGCATGTACAATATCATTTACATATAGAATGAACAACAAAGGACCTAAAATTGGCTTGTGTACCCCGCATTTTATATTTGGATAAAACTGATTCACATGACTGATATCGTACCAAATTGGGTGCTATTTGATCAAAAGTAGCTTTTAAACCAGTCCAGGGCAAACCGCGACAAACCATAATATTCTCAGTTATGCATAATATGTCTGGTTAATAGTGTCAACGCATTTGGGGGGGGGGACAATTAAGAATTATTCCCAACGTAGTTACATTCTTCTACTGCCGTATTATCTTATCAACTAATTCAATGATGCCATATATGTTGAATGATTTGATCTAAATACCAAATGTTTATCCATTCCATATTTTGTTTTATCAATATAATCGTAATCTGTGTACACACTAGGTCTTTCGAGAATTTAGAAAAGGGAAGAACAGAAAAGGTCGATAATTGGAATACTTCTTGTCATCTTTTTATATATTGAACCACTTTGCATTTTCAATTGGTTTGGAACAACCCAGTAGAAATGGAAACTATGATATATTCGTCAATACGGCGTTGATTTCTTGGCAACCCTCTGTACAATATAGTTATTATAATCATCATGGGACCAGACTCTTATTTTGATTAAACTTAGTAATGATGTTTATAACCATCGTCATGTGATATTGGTTTCATAAAATACACTTTTGAAAGGCTCGTCTAGAATTCATAATATTTTGCCCGTGCTTTAATTGAAGCTAATTTGGTACTATCTCAACAAAAAAATGTTAAAAGCCTTTGATATATTTGAGGACGAAATAGGGAACACATCTTCCGATGTAAAATTTACGTTTGAGGTAACCCGAATTTTTGCACGACAACAATCATTATTAATAATTTCCCAAGTCTGTGTTATATTATTCGTGTTTCTTTAAACTTTTCTGAAAGTACTCCCGCTTAAACGCTTCGAATCAAGGTATGAAGTTTGGTGCGGTACGTGTTTAAAACTTTTGAGCTTGTTTTTTCATTCGGGAATCGTAAATATTCTTATACAGTTTGTTTTTATATTTATACTGTCAAAAAAACCTTTAGAAATCACGCGTGACTGTGGAACTTCCTTTATTATACACTTAACCTTTTAAAGGACCACACTCATCGTAAATGGGGTAAACTTGTCAACGAAGCTTTTGTAATCATAATTCTACATCATTGTAAAATTTACCCAATTAACCTGTGGCAGTTCCTTTTTCAACTTATAAATGTTTTCATTATCATGGGTAGTCTTTTATAAATATAATGTTTTTTTAAGGAACTGTCGTTGTTGGCCAATTCTAATAATTCGATCATCCCAAATGTCGGTAAATGATCAGTGATATTTGTAACGAATATAGCCAGTATTATTGAGCTCTCAGATTGGTCATATGATATCTATTAACGTTGCTGAGGTTTCAGTAATTCGTGGAGGGTTTTAAAATGGTTGGTATCAAGAAATTTGAATAAATAAAATCTAAATTAATCAGTGTGGTCTGGACTCCTAAAATTTGTTCCTTCAAAAACACTAACAACCAAATAATGAAATAAAATAAAAACAATTAAAAACTTGACAATAAAATAAATATTAAAAATAAAGAATTTTTAAAAAAATTAATACACATTTTAATAAAGTTAATAGCTTTGAGTTCCAAGATCATAACCGGATTAGAAGATGGAGTTTAGGTGGTAAAGGTAATCATATCAACAATAGAAAAATAAATAATTAGTATCAAGTAAAAAATAAAAGTAATAGTAAATACATGACAAAAAAGACGTAACACAAAATGATGGTCAAACAGAAAGAAAAGTCAAATCCACTGGACGTTCCTGTCCAACAAAATGTTGATATTTGTTCAAAGTTTCTAGAAATTTGCATTAATGAACACAATAAAAAAAAAAACAAAAAAAAAAAAAAAAAAAAAAAAAAAAAAAAAAAAAAAAAAAAAAAAAAAAAACAAAAAAAAAAAAAAAAAATTAACGTGGATGAAAAAATGAGGATGTTGTCAGGAGTTCTACAAGATACGAATTTCTCTCAAATTTTACTGGATCGGTTGTAGACCACCTACCGAGACTTTTGGAAGGTTTAATATTTGGACAAACAGGTGCAAAAGAAAACCGCAAACCTTGTTTTGAACTGCCTGCTATCATAATCTTTCCCCATAAGTGGAAGCAGATAAGTCCTAATTTTCCCCAAATCGTGCACTGCTGGACAAAAGCATGAACTTGGCAGAACCTTCCTTGGGGTTGTAAAGCAATTCAGAGGGGTGCCCAAAATTCGACACAATAATGAGTTCATAGGCCACGCCCCTTTTTTATACATATTTTCGTAGTAATGTTAAAATCAATTACTTTCAATCATCCTATCAAGTTTGGTATCAAATTAAAGCTTGAGACATGTAGAGTGCGAAAATGATCCTAAATCATGTGAATAATTGGTAAGTCAGATGCAAGTTGGGGTCATTAAAGGTCATACGATACCATTGGCCAGTATGTGGCTGATAACTCGTATAGGCTTGTGTCAAAGTGATCAAAATCAAATGTGATATCCCATTGGTCACTCCATGGTTTATGTTGCGAAAAGTGGCATGTGAGAAGTACCACAACTACTTTACTGCAATAATAATGGTCCATACCACGCCCCTTGTCTTATTATATGGGCACACAGGAATCGTAACTTGAGGGTTCATGTATACATTGTCTTTTAAATTATCCAATTAATATTTCCACTTGCATTGTTCAGGTTTTTGTAGGCCAGTCAAAGTAAGAAAACATAATGACTAAGAACTAATGCACCAATATCGATTTCTCCAGAATTGTATTGGGAAAACCTTTCAGAACAACGTAATCAAAAGTTTACCAAAATCAAAGTAGGTAGAATATGTATTGGTCAAGGTTTTATAAACACAGGCAAAATATTGAAATGGGAATGGTCGAAATGAGCCGAAAACATGTTTCATCTCCTTTCAAGGCTTACGGTCAAGGTCACAATGAGGGTAAAATTTTAATTTACCCGTTGGTTATAAATATTAGTGTCTACGGGTATAGAGCCCAAAATATACTGGCGCACCAAGTATATGATATTTTGTTTGGCATAATTATAATGCAAATGTGGCGGGGTCTATGTTAGGTCACTAACTAATAACTCTAATTCTATATTGAACTGTCGAACTAAGAATCTTATCACTTTAGTAATCTAGTGTTACCAAATAACAATTTAAAACCAGTTTGGAGCAAATTGGACAAATTTTACGGCCCGGCCCCCCAGGATGACTATGAACTGTTATGTGCCTATTGTAATAAATCTATAGATCACATCCGGTCGAACTATACCTTATTAATTAGAACAATTACAATGTTACCCCTTACAAACTTTGCCCCCGTATTCCTACATATTCCACAGAGTCCGCTTTTTGTTATTAGTATTATTATCAATTTTGGCAGTATATTAACACTAAACTATAAATCCCTGTTTATATATTGGCCGTTTGTTGTTACAATCTATTTGTGAAAAGCTGTTGTTTTAAGTGGAAGTTTAATACTACGTATGAAAGCATGAAGTATTGCTTACATAGATTTTATACAAGAGGTCAATACATGGTTAATGTTTTGTACCATTTTGATGGTTGCCGTTTTCAGCAAGTCCGGTCAGTGGACAAGGGAGCTGGGAAATAGCTTAAATGTCTTCAATCACGTGAAATGGCGCATGCAATTCCATCTTAATCAATCAATCAATCAAATCAATCACTCAATTAATTTCAATATCATCACATAAATCATTACCAACTCCAAAAGACCCGTGTCTATTGTATGCCTTCGATCTATTCTTAGCCCCATCCTGTCCCCTTCTATTTGTCTCGCTTGCCGGAACTAATCAAGGTCGCACCGAGTCTCTGGTTTACCTAACGTAGCCAACCATTTAAGGGGGGGCAGGGTCGGGCCGGAGTGCACGCCTCCTTTTCACACACCTCCGTACCTTAACCGCGAGTCTGGGGTCAGACCAGGGCACTCAACTCTGAGTCCGCAAGATCCCATTCCCCGCCCCCCCCCTCTTCCTCTTGCCCCTCCTTACAGATTTGAAATACTTCTAAAACCTGATATTTTTACACGTCTTGATATCATTGTCCAAAGACTTCCATAATTTTTGGTCCTGAATTTCTCACAGCGCGATCGAAAAACATTTTCTTATTATTATTAATACTAATTTTATTAAATAATTATTGGACTAATGGGGGTTATGTATTTTTTGGGGGGCATTTTTTAAAAGTACTACTCCAAAGGCTTTGGTAATTGGCAGTGATATTGTTTGTACATAACACTGCAATTTCCAAACTTATATGTATTCAAGACGTTTAACAAATTGAATTTTGAAAATTATGTCCCAATAATGGCTCTATAATGACTATTTGAAATCGTCCTTACAGCCCATTTTTGCACTTAAATATTTATCTAAATAGATTTTATTAGAACTACCCCATATTAAGATACCATAATTTATGTAAGTTACATACTAGCGTACAATATAAAGAGTATAATACATGCCCAGGTACACAGTGTTTAAGTTTGGAGAGTAAACCAGCATTTCTAGAAATATTTTTTTGATATTTTGATCGATGTGATTTTTTTCCACGTAAGATGTTTTTTTGTTTTTCAATCGATGATAACCCCCAAAAATTTTTGGTCTCGTGACCTCTCTCCAATGCCATTATCAAGTCCAACATTAAAATCTTTTGTAGCATTACTCTAGTTTGTCTTGCCATCATTGCCTTTCAGTTCCTGTCTGGAATATTTGAAGTATATAAGGCGATCCCAACACATATAATTGGTTTTGCTCGCATTGACCGATATTTATGTGCCTGACTCATTACTAATCTCTTGTACTTCCATATTTATTACATCACTTTTGTGTGGCTATATCTGATGGGAGTACAGTAAGGTAGTAATCATCAAGCAATAAGACTACTCCAACAATGAAACGGCATTTTAACAATATCATTTACATATAGAAATTAACAACAAAGGACCCAAAATTGAGCTGTGGTACCCGTCATTTTAACTATTTTGATAAACTGAATCACATGATTGATATCGTAAACAAATGTGTTCTATTATCCAAGTAGCTTTTTAAACCATTCCAGTGCAATACCTCGAAAACCCTAATATTCTAGTTTATGCAATAATATGTCATGTTAATAGTGTCAAACGCCGATTTTGACAATCTCAGAATATGCCCCAACGTAGTTTCATTTTCTTTCCTACTGCATTACTTATCTTATCACTAATTCAATATTGCCATATATGTTGATGATTTGATCTAAATCCAAATTGTTTTCCTTCAATATTTTGTTTTTATCAATAAATTCCGTACATCTGTTTTAAACACTAGTCGTTCGAAAAATTTTTAGAAAAACAGGGAAGAACAGAAACAGGTCGATAATTGGAAATACTTCTTTGTCATCTTTTTTATATATTGGAACCACTTTTGCTATTTTCAATTGGTCCTGGAAACAACTCCGAGTAAGAATGGAACTATGGATATATCGTGCAAAGTCGTTGCTATTTCTTTGGCACCCTCTTTACAATATAGTTTTCTTTAATCATCATGACCAGACTCTTATTTTGGATTAACCTTCGTAATGATCTTTATAACCTCGTCAGTGACTCTTGGTTCATAAAAATACACTTTGTGTAAAGCGTTCGCTAGATTTCATATTAAATTTTTGCCCGTTAGTTTTATCTTTGAAGCTAATTTTGGGTCTCACTCAACAAAAAATTGTTTAAAAGCATTTGATATATTTTGAGGCTCGATAATAGGAACCCCATCTTCCTGATTTAAATTTCTTTGATGTCCGAATTTTTTGCACGACCAACATCTATTAATAATTTTCCCAATCTGTTTTATATTTTATTCGTGTTTCTTTAAACCTTTTCTGAAAGTACTCCAGCTTCCACTTTCGAATCAAGGTATGAATTTTGTTTCGGTACGTTTTAAACGTTTTAGCTTGTTTTCATCGGGCATCACGTAAATATTCTATGTATACAGTTTTGTTTTATTATTTTACTTTTCAAAATACCTTTAGAAATCCACGGGGACTGTGAACTTCCTTTTATTTACACTACCCTTTTACCGTCACACACTCATCGTACAATGTAGTAAACTTGTCAACGAAGCTTTTGTAATCATAATTTACATCATTGTAATTATCCCAATTAACTTTGGACAGTTCCTTTTTCACCTTATCAATTGTTTTCATTATCATTGTACATCTTTTAGTAAATATACTGTTTTCTTTTTAAATTTCACAATTTGGAATTTGAACAGTTTTCCAGTTCTTAATATTCGATCTCCAAACTGTCGGAAATGATCAGTGATATTTGTTAACTAATATAGCAGTATTAATTGAGCTCTCAGAATTGGTCAATATAATCTATTAACGTTGCTGAAGTTTCAGTAATCGTGTAGGTTCAAAATGGTGGTATCAAGAAATTTTAATAAATACAATCTAAATAATCATGTGTAGGTATGTGACTCGCTCAAGTTGTTCTTCAACCACAACTACATAATGAATAAAATAAAAACAATGTAAAATGAATAAATAATATAAATCAAAATAAGTTTAAAAAATTAATAACATTTTTAAAAAGTTCATAGCTTTTGAGTCCAAGATCAAAAACGTATTGTAACAGTGGCGTTTTTCGGGTAAGGTAATTCAATCAATAGAAATACATATAATTTATATCAAGTAGAAATAAATAAAGTATAATAACAAAAAGACGTACACAAAATGATGTCACAGAAGAAAGTCAATCCACTGGACGTTCCTGAGACAAAAAAGCTTGGTATTATTTGTTTCAAATTTAATCTAGAAATTTGCATAATGAACACAATAACGTTGGAAAAATGAGGGATGTGTCAGGAGTTCTACAATACCTAGAATTTGTAGGATTGCTGGAAGGGACTTGTAACAATGATCCCAAATACATTTGACCGACCTTTAGCGACTGCTACAGATGTACCCAACAACTATTCACGGAAATACTTGAAGCACAGGCAGTTCTTTCCTATGTTCAAAACTGTAGAGAATCACGTCCAGGAACTCTGCGCATAATTAATAAAATCTCTAAAGAAAAAGTACAAAACTCACAAAATAAAAACAATTAAAGAGCAGATTTGAGAGTTTGCCTTGTGACTGTCACAGCCTTACAGAACCCACTGCTTGGCCTCCACATAGAATGGCTCTGTGCTGTGGAACAGATTGGCAACATCTTGTGGATCTGTCAATCGATGACAAAGAGCCCCAACCGTCTAATACTGTGATATCATTTCTTGAATTTCTCTAGTTCTTGGTGATATTGATGTGCACAGTGCATTCGCTATCACCAAGACTTTCGTGCTATACACATCGAGTGCTTGGAAGCACTACCACCCTGGTTCTTTGCCAGAGACCTATGGATTTCATTCCACTGCATCAAATTTTTTCCTGAAAATATCAGACAACAAGTGGCAATTTTGAGACATCGACTGGTTATCAAAAAGGCATATAAAGTTCTCCCGCATGCCATCAAAAACTCCAACTCTTGAGGCTCTGGTTGACGCTACTAATACCAGGAGGTTCCACAAATCCTGAGAGCTATTGTAGACCTTGCCACCTGAACTATCAAAGGTAATTCAGAGAACTGCTGAAGTATGGCTGCAGGAAATTACTCGATTTGCGAAGTTAACTGCAGTGCTCCCACCGCCACAGGATTTTTATGCTCTGATAATGTGTGCTGTCATGGAAAAGTATCCAGTGGACTCAGACCCAGACTTCTAATATTCGGTTTTTTTAATTCATGGCAATTGGTAATTGAAGTAAACTCTGACCGAAGAAATTAGACCTGAAAATTTAAATTCAAAAATAAAAAAAGCCATTAATATTTTTAAAAAACACCCCCCCCCCTTGTGGACGTCCACACAAAAGTGTACTTTTTGAGTTTACTCATGTTTTAGTACAGTCCCCTTTTGCAAAAGTCTTTATTTTTTTTAACAGATTTAAAAAAAAAAAAAAAAAAAAAAAAAAAAAAAACAAGATAAAATCAAAGCTGTCATCTTAGGGTTAATGTTCCCAATGATACCGTTGTGGACATCGTTCAGAAAGTTTCAATTTGTACATCCTCAATGACGAAATTTCCTCATTTCTTAATATGAACCAGTTCTTAAAAAGACAAAATCAAGAAGTTTATTACCAACTTTTCAAATTTTCAATCTCTGTTTAAATACCATCAAAAGTATTCCAGGTGCTTGATACTGCCATTTTGGGAATGTGTGTCACATCATGTCACTTTTTGTAATTCCAACAAAATCTAATTGTGAACTTGAAATGCTAATTAGTTCATGAAACTACATCGTAATTTACAATTGATATGAAACAAAATCAGTTTTTGGAAAATTTTTATTTTTTACAATGTCCATTTGTTTGACATAATTACGGAACGGCCTATTGTCTGCACGCCCTGTGGTGGATGTGATACGCAAATTTGTAATTTTAAATATCACATGACCTCCATGACCTTAAATGACCCAATGCTAAGATACCCTACTAAAAGTATCTTTAGACAATCTTTATGTCCAGGCTTTATTTGATACCACACAAGGATAGGTTTTCTGAGGATTTCCTCATTTTGACATATTAACAATATGCAAAAAAGGGGGAGGGGCATAATGACGTCATTGATGAGGTCCGATTTTTGGGCACACCTTCTAAATTTGTTGTGCACCCCAAGGATGATCTGTGCCAATTTCATGCTTTTGTCCGAAGTGTCACGATGCTTATTGTTTATCTACTACACGATAGGAAAACCATGCTTTGACTTCTGCCTTGCACAACAAAACTCTATCATCACTTATTCCATAACGCGTATTCGGCTAATCACTTCAAGTGTGATCTAATTCATTGTAAGCATTCCAAAATGTCAAACCCTGGGTTCGAGAATTGGGGCGCTTCTTTATGGAAATCTCCTCATGGCACTCATTTCTACAAGGCCCTTTATTTTGTCTTACTTGGATACCGATTGGGTCATGTTGAGTAGTGGAAGGATCCATAACATCTTGCTACACAATTAAGATGTTTTTACGAAACAATAGCTAGATCAGGGGTGTAACTTCTCTTCCAACGGGCATTTTGAAATGATGGCGGCAGCTGAGGGTCGTGAAGGAGATGTAGATGTTTGACTGTCTATCATTCTTCGACAGCTTGTCCGTCCTTGTTAGTTCATTGGAGCCATTGGTACTATGGCTTTTTGAAATCGCCCAATAAAGAATTGAGGTTTGGTGAATTCCCAAGGCTGAGTTGAGGGTGCATGAAGTCTACTGTGGAGGTGATGGTTAGGACTTCGATGTTGTTGTCATCAAACATGGAGGATTCTTCTACTGTTGCCTAGTATTTCACATATACTCCCCGCCGTCAAAATCCGAACGATATAAATTACTGTATTAAAGGTATGTAGGTATAGGTGAATTATAATAATAAAGGCCAGGAGCGTTGTTCGCGTAATGTGTTTGCTTATTGACCTGTGTCCCGTAATGCATTGATAACAAGCATGATATGGAAGTTTGAGAGATTTATCTATCTGTCTGGGCGCGTTCATTTGAAAGCAAAGTTTGAGCGCGTTGATGGCCATTTCAACATCGTCGGAGTTTTTTTTATGCGGGGAGTATATATACGCTTCCATGTTTTCGATGTAGTCTCCGATGGCAAGGACCATTCCTGGTATAGTTTGGCGGTGGTTAAGCGCCTTCCTCTAAGATCTGTGGGTTTCATGCAGACATAGGAAATCGCATTGGAGATTGTGACACCTATCAAAAATGATGCACTTTTTGCATTAGAAAACCCTCCACGGTTCAAGACGCTATAGTCATGCAGACCTTAAAAGGCCATGGCTGATTTAGTCATGATGGGTTAATACCTTGAAATGAAGGTTTTGGTGTTGTAGAGATTAGTTTCACTGGCTAGCAAAAAAGTTTACTACAGGGAACCAAAGACGGTTCTCTACTTCTCCCCCAATGGTTACGTCCATTGTTATAATGTCTCCAGGTGCAACATTGAAGATGTGACAGATTTTCGTAAAATGGATATTGTGTTGATTGTCGCCGGTGAGATGAGCCCCGTCGTGGCACTTGCGGCAAAAGTAAGGTTAACGTTCAATAGTCAGCGTGGGATAGTAAAATTTACAGAATTCTTGCAAGAATTTAGCCTTCAGAGGGACAATTGAGCATATAACCCCAAAATTTCCCGGGTGCTTCGCCCCCTGGACCCCACCGGGGCTTAGCGTGCATGGGACCCCACGGGGCCCTAACGCTGGGCCAAGCGCCCCCCGCCCCCCCCCTCAAATCCTAGCCAGCCTGTTCTGTCCAAAGTAGTAGTTTGATAAACGCTTGCCAAAAACAGTTCTCTCTCTTGATTTTTATCGTCTTTCTTCCTTTTGAATAAATGATGAAAAACATACGGCCAAAATCAAGATTTATTAATTCTGAACGAGGAGAGGTATTTGTCATGAAGAAATTATCTGAATCACGGAAGTGATATAACACGATTGGTTAACCAGAGGTCCGTTCGAAACTCAGGTCGTAAAATCTACGTGCATATATGTCATTTTTTTGCCCTGAGTGGACCCATTTGTCCAAAGCACGGTATAACTGGTATTGAAAAGGTCTGTTATGCATGAGTTAGTATAAACGTAGGGTTACGCACGACGGGTGGGGAACAGGCCCCGGGCTCTATACTTGGGGGAAACCAATATGAATCCCCAAAGCGCCCAAGCAGGAGGTTACAGAGCCGGTCATTTACAAAAACGTTTTGTCACCATGAAAGCCGCTATAATCAAGCGGACTAACAGAGTACAGAATAAGCCAAGTCAGTGAATATTTGAAATGACATCGCCGGATAAGAAATCAGGAGGCCCTCTATACTCATTCTAGTTATATTCATCATCAATTTGAGTGGTTTTACAATTACTTATCGTAGCAAGGTGGTTTATATCATCAAAATACACTTGTATCAAGAAAAAATGAGAAAAGTCTGAAAAACTAGGGGCATACTCTCTGGAAAAAGCCAAGCTTATGAGATGCTCCGTTACAATGACAGTTAGACTAATGAAGAAGAAGCAGACCCAGGGAGATGTTGCATAGCTGCGTTGTTATAGAGCTTGTAATGATGCCTAGAAAGACATTTGGTCCTTCATAGCTACAAAGAGGCTACATGAGGGCAGCAGCAACAAAACCAAATACCTATTGAAGTGCCAATGAGTGCCTAGATTTGGATTATTACGTAACTCGTCTTCATGCCACACCAAGCAAACTCTTTATGCAAAACACAATGACCCGCAATCTTTTGGCCCATGACAGCGCTTTATATCATGAGCCCAAGTAAAACTCACAATAACACTCATAAAATCCCATACGTGGCCCGTTTAATTAGTTCATTCTCCAGTATATTGAGCAAATCCACCCACTGCATTTTAGTATATTTATGATACCCAGAAGCGGCCATGCGTCGCGGTTATTAACATTGTCCATCCAAGGGTAATGAACTGAGGCCCTTGTTAGATAGCAATGCCTTACCTCGTAGTGTGGTATGCATGTATAAATGTAATAGGGGGGTGTTGTTGTTTTTGGCAATTCCATTTAGGTTCAGGCCCCCCAAAAAACAAAAATGCAAAAAAATGGGGGGTCTTTTCCCCCACCCCCCCAAGACCAGAATGCCACTCACACATTTGTTGCTAATGAATATTACACACATCCTTGCAAAGCGCATTTTGTTCTTGGGGGGGAGGAAAGGGTTCAAATTTGGAAATTCCAAAATTTATAAAAAAAGAAAAATTTATAATTTTAAATAAAAGACACTTTTTGAGAATGTTATTTTGAAGTTGATTTTTTTGAACAACGACGA
>JAMKCH010048248.1:0-16835 GCA_023653785.1 Ophioderma brevispina
CTTCAGTCACAAGTACTATTTAACTTCTTTACAGCTAGATTCCCCTTTCTAACCATAATCATTACATCATCATCATGCATAAACATAACCTAGCACCATCAAATCAGATTTCACAAAAATTACATCACCTGAATCACATCACTTTCCATATATAACTTTGTGGGGAAATTCCCTGATCTTACAATGTTTTGCTCTCAAAGCATAAACAAGTTGGCTCAGTTTCTAAGTTTACATCTTGTGGAATTCCCCACTTCCCCTATTGTGCAATTTAACAGGTGCACCTAGCAAAACAAACTAGGGGTATTCCCCTTTCTCTCTTTTATAGTAAACAAAGTACTTTTCCCGCGAGAAATCTTTTCTCAAATAAAATTGAGAAAATAATATTTTAATCAAAATTTTGAGGGTAATATAACAAATGGAGATTCATATCTTTGAATATGAATCTCAAGTAAATGGGACTGGGATTGTACCTGTAAAGGGAAGTAAGTTCACACACCGTTTCATTTAAAGAGACATGAGGACATTTCAAGAAAGGAGTGTCAATTTTTAATATTTGGAATGGTTACAAATATAGTAGATCACAGCTGAAGTGCAGTGAATAAGCCAAATACAACGCCGTAATGTATTAAGATGATGATTTCGAATTTTCAAAAATAAAATAATAATACTTTTCTATGGGGACGATTACGATAGCAGGCAAGTTCAAAACATAAGTTTTGTTTACTTTTTTGTCCAATAAGTTTTCGAAAAGTTCTCGGCAGGTGTTCTACAAGCGAATAAGTGCAAATTCTTATCCTCAAAAATATCATATCGTCCCTTTAGGTGTTTTATGTATTGCCTATAGGTGTATAAGTATCAATTTGTACAGGGTGAGTCAAAAAAAAACTTGACCCTGATTGTATCCGCCATTTTTAATTTTGAGGTACCATATATTTAACATATTGGGTATCAACTGAAAGCTCATTTCATTATCTTTAATTTGCCACAAAGATTATTCACATCGGTTGAGTATAGACCGAGCTACAGTCGTTTGAATCAAGTAGTCTGTTTTTCGCTCTGTCCACGGATTCACATTAAAATGAATGGCGTTCAGAGTAGCAAATCAGTGTCCAGAAGAAAATCGGACTATTTATTGACTGCAGAATAAATGTGGCACTATTTAACCCCACAAAATTCAGTCACAATTTACCATCAATGTTCTCTTAACATTTCTACGTCCTTATCACTCATAAAAATCATTTGAAAAATAAATTAACTTGATACATGTATCAGTTTCTGGAGGAGTTGATTGAATCATACCATATGAAGAAACAGACATCGGTGACAACCTTTTGAGGTTTAAAGTATAGTGTCTATATTTGCAGACCAAAATATGCCACATCTTGAAAAAAAGTGTTTCTTTTAATATTTACCATTTTCACTGGCTTTTACACCTTTAATATACCACTTTATTCGATATGAACATAGACATACCCTTATCATCATTTTGGGGAGTCATTTGCTTAGTTAACCGCCGTGCATTCAAATGGGAATCCGTGGATAAGGGTAAAAGCTGAATACTTGATTCAAAAGAATGTAGCTCGGCCTATACTTATCCGATTGGAATTATCTTTACAGCAAATTAATGATAATGAAATAAGCTTTCCGATGATACCACATATGTTAGATATATGTTATTTACAAATTCAAAATGGCGGACACAATTAGGGTCAAGTTTTTTTGACTCACCCTGTATGTGTGCTTGCTGAAATGTACAAATATCGTAGGTCAGTCATTCTGTAAATTCACCCATTTCATTAGCTAAAACCCAGAATAAAATAAATATAGTCTTGCCTTTATTTTGATACTCCGCCTCTGCACGTCATATCATAATCAGTCATGTATTGTGTAAATTTAGCACACAGGAATAAAATGAAACTATGTATAGGAGATGAATGGACTCGAAATATGCGTTTTGTTTTACATAACTTGTTGGGATTTCTTATTCAGAATTGGGATTAATAGTTCAACGGCTGGCTGGACAACACTGCCTTCCAGTAGAAATAGCCTGGAAATAGCGCGATGTACTTCATCTACCTCCATCTACGCTCATCCGTTAGGTGTTTTATTGGTTTCCGGAGTCAAGTTAGAGGGTGTCCATTTCCTTGAGTAGCACTATTTCGTCATGGCCGGACATAAACTTAGCATTTCCAGCTTCGCCGTTTAATTACCTCTAGGATCCCCAATTCTAATTCAAAAATCGCTCATTTTAAGATCAATACGCTTTTGAGCATTCCTCGTTCGCAGTGTGTTTTTTTTCTAGACAATTACAACATAGCTGTGCAAAATATCAAATTTTTTGGAAATTGGGGGCGCTCTTCAAAAATATGCTAAATATTGCTTTGAGAGTAATGCCTAAAAAACATACCCAAGGCCTGGGTCTCACAAATAAGCTTAAGCAACTTTGTTCCAGAACCAGATATTCATGCTTTTAACACTTCTAATGCCTTATATTAAAGCAAAATATGCACATTTTTTGAAGAGCGCCCCCAAGTGTTTCAAAAAGTTTTGAGATTTTACACGTTTCATTGGTAACTGGCAGTAAACATACTGTGAATGGTAAAGCGTGATATGTCTGTGCCGCAAACGACGGAATTTTGTAATTGAATAATTAATATTAGATGCGCCGATAATAATTCCCCGGCTTGCGAAACGGTCTCCAATATAAAATACCGTGAATAGCGCCATGTACGGTTTTACGACGCTAATCCATTAAGTTGTTTTATTGGTCAGAGCAAGTCAAGTTTAGGAGGAGGTCATTTTCTTGATGTGGCACATTTCATCATGAATGGACATAAAACTTACATTTCCCAAGCTCTGCCGCGCTGTTAAGTACAATCTGGCATCCTAATTCTGATTACAAACAAAATCGCTTTTTTATGATAAAATACGCATTTTTTTAGCATTCTCGTTTCGCATGTATGTTTTCTTAACAAGTCCCAACATGACTGTGCAAAAATAACAAATTTTTGAAAACGGGGGCGCTCTTCAAAAATGTGGCTGTTTATTTTAGAGCTTTAAATACGCAATATGTGCTCGGGGAATGCTTGTAAAAATATACTCCTAAATGTAAACGAGTGAAAATTTCACTGCCCAAAAGAGTGAAACTCCTTTTAAACCACTCCAAAATTAGTGGTTTTGTACTTAAAGATATGAATTCCCACTCAAAAAGATGAACAATCACCTCGAAATTAGTGATTTCCACTCGTTTTCGCGTTGTCCTTCGTTTCACTCCTCAAAGTGTTGTCCCTTCGTTTAAAAAAACTCCTCAACGGAGTGGAATCCACTCTTTTTTGGAGTGATTGTTTCACTCTTTTTAAAGTACAACCACTCATTTTTTGGGTGGGTTTACAAGAGATGTTCACTCTTTTTGGGAGTGAAATTTTCACTCGTTTGAGTCGTTTACATTTAGAGAGATACCTTGCTCCATATTTAAACTTCAAAAGGGCACTAAGAATATATCCAAAAGTGCTTATAACATCTCATCTGGGCCACAATATTCTAAATGTATATGCCACCTATCATCTGGCATTGGTTTCTTTTATGCATAAACATTTCAAATGGACAATTACCAAGTGGATTTGAGGCAAAAATATTTCACTAAACCTACCAATCGTTCATCCCGATTAACTTTACAAGGAATTACATGATAATAATACCATAAATGAAGACTAATTTTTGTCTACAACAATTAGAACATCAGTGCTATTCTTTAGATACTACAATACTACAAAAAAGCACATTCGGTATTCTAAAACAAACACTTTAAGGAAACCAGTTAAAGATGATTTACTTGCACATAGGTATAGATTTTTTTCCCTGGTTGTGGTGTTTTTTTCTTGTATTGTGGGACTTGGTATTCTGTGTAATTGTGGCAACTAAAATGCAAGTCCTCGTATGATATTTGGGGGGGGGGGGGTAAACTTACATGACATCTACTTGTTTTGCTGGTGGTAACCCTTTTCTGGCCATAGCCTTTTGGTCATTTCCCAGGCCTCATTCTGTAATATCAAATCACTGAATATTTATAATAAAAATATTACTTGTTTAATGGATGAGCAAATAAATAAATATGATATGATGCCATTGTTTATATCATCACATTTTATTATTAGCTTGCCATTTTCACTTCGTTATGTATCCAATACAAAACGGGCAAAATTACTTGAAGGAAATAACACAGATTTCTTAACAAATTAATGGAGATGTCCGGGGAGAGATTGAAACGAGTTGTATAATGCTGTGCTTTTCTGTATACCTTGTGAAATAATTTCCTCTAAGAATCTCTGAAATTACAGTGGGGCCTGTTCGAATTCATGACCTGTGTATCGGCATTAATTCTGGGTCGATAACGTTGGTCGCAAACAGCGAAAAGGAAACTGAATAAAATGTTGCTGGTTTTTTTGCTGCAGATTTGGCTAAGGGAGTGGAAAATCCAAATTATGTAAATTGGGAAACAGTCCTTGACCTCTTTTATAGTTTTATAGCATTGGAATTGTTGTAGCAAACTCTATTCTAACTGCACTAACTCCCATGGTTACAGGCTCACCAAATCTTTCAGAGCACACTTATCCAATATGTTTATGATGGACCCCACACAAATTCAACAGAAACCAATTTTTGGTGTTAATATATTCTGGGTGACTAGTCCAAAATAATATATTAAAAGTCCACTAACCAAAATCTACCTAGTTGAACATTTAGAAACAAGGGGTCAATCGTTTTGGGTACAGGGGTAACAATTAGAATTGTTTGGAATTGATTTTAAATGATGTAAAAAAAAAACAAACCAAAAAATTTATTGGGCTACTCCTAAGTTTAAAAAAAGGTAATATTTTTTGCCCCTATCTAACGCGTTAATAGTTTTTAAAGTACAATAGGCTCATACAGTTCAAGGTATCCTGGGGTAAATTCATACAATGGTCCCGATTTGATCGGACTGTTTTGTAAACTGTTAAATTTGTCCACTAGTAAGTAAATGTAAATAGATTCCTTGTTTAAACTTTCTAATAAGATTACAAGCTTGACTAGTGGACCTCCCATAGACCCCTGTAGCCCCCAGTCCATTTGCGTTCGATTATGCAACGAATATTATAGATGGTTGCAACCATTTATATTTTGGGTTCTGTACCATTATACGAACATTGTCACCATTTTTTATGATTAACGAACGGATATCTCTTAAAATTTACCCCCCATTGATGGACTATTTTGGGACTCCATAAAACTATTTGAACTCCAACCTGCAATATGGCAAACTATACCTTTTTTAATCCTGAAATGTAACGAACACGTTGGCATACTTTTGACGCGTTTTGATACGTTTCATATTTTTACCTCGTATAAACCTTACCCCCTTAAAAATATATGTTCACTCCTTTCATTTTAGTAGACTTTTTGATATTTTTGTTTTTAAATATAAAAAAGGTATTCATTTTTTTTTCAATCCATTCGGTTGGGATTGATTCTGTTGCAATTAGTGTTGGATTAAGGCAGCATTCTTTCTATTTGAACTGCCTACTCAGCAACTTGATTAGCGCTTGATCACCGATCGATAAAAAACAGGCAGGGCCTCTATTAACGAATTGGTTAAGAAGGGTAATAGGTTAATTGCTTGTGTTAAATCAATTATTGACAATCGTGAATGACTTCAATATTGATAGAGTTTGTTATGGGTGCATTCTTAAAGATCGATTGCAATTAACATAACATTGTGCATCTTACATGGCCTAATTAGCGTCACATGGGTTACGGAAAGTAAAACTGACATTGATAATTTGGTAAAACTTGCAAATACTCCTGTCAAAAAAGCACAGATTAACCGATCAGATCTGCGCCACAGCAACAGAAAGCGTCATTCGTCAATAGCAATCGGGTAGCACACTGCGTAAAGTTGCCGTTAACTTGCACACGGATTTGCACGTCAAAATTAAATACATGATTTGATGTATTGATTAGCGAATTGCTTTTTTTAATACCTCCCTTGCTCAGATCTCGTGGTCACTACAGTCACTGCACACAGACCTCATGACTGCAGTATCACGCGTGGTCGGGAACAGTTGATTGTTTGCTGTCCTGTTTTGGAATCTTATGAACTACAAATGCCATCAACTACATTGGCTTTGGTTTTGTGGTGAAGTCATCAACAATGTTTCCAGTTGGTACTCAAGGCTATGACAGTTAATAAATAATGGTATCTTCAAACGAACATAACATGCCCCTCCGTGAACGCTGCAATCAACGCTTATTCCACATTGTTTTCCGCAAATCTCGTCAATTGCAACAATGGTTTGTCTACATTGCAACGATAATTAAGGTAAAGGGGTGTGTCTTAGTGCAGAAGTTTCCTTGCCACACATTACGTTGGGTTATACTAGTAATCGTTTCCTCTTCGTATGTAATTTGGATTCCATTGGAGTAAGGGTATCCTAACAGATTTAACATTTCACTAAGATAGTACAACTCAACCACACTTGTTCGTTCCGCCGTTTTCCTCCCTCATTTTTGGCAATAACAAGTTCGCTTATATATTATAATCAAGCGAGTTTGGCGCACACCACAAGAATTGGCCTTTTTTATATTCAGCTACTGGATTCTTGCTCTGTTGGTAGAACTGTTCAAGTTAAGGAATTATCACTTAACAGGTTGCTGATATTACCACCTTTCGTTTACGACGACGGGGACGTCGTAAGCTTCTTTCATCTTTGGTATATGTGCTGAGTGATTGCTGGGAAGTCCTGGTATTGTGCTCTCAAGGTATGTATTCACTCTAGTCTAAACAAGTTACTTACTTAGTTAAGGCGCGAAAAAAAGCCTGTTTTACAGGCGAGCGAACCTTTGTGTAAGGTCGGGTCGGTCGGGCGAATTGTTTCTTTTTTTTTCTTTTCTGGATGTCAAAATTGGTCTAAATATCCACCAACATCTGAAAACTCAAGAGAAAAAATGAAGAAAATTTACAAATTTTCTGAAAAAATTAGCAAAATTGATCATTTGGGCTAAAAACGGCTGATTTTTACAGCATTTTTGGAAAAAAAAAAAAATCTGCAAAACGGAAAAATCAGGGTCCGTCGGGCCCGTAAACGGGGGTTTTTCCGTCGCCTAATGGTGAATTTAATGGAAAACATTCTTTCCCCTATCTCAAAATAGCACACGCAATGAGCTGAGGCTAGAAAATGCCACTAAGTCCCAAAAGCTGCGATTACGTCATCGTACGCAACTCTCATATGGGCACTAAATCGCTGGCCGGGCCAGCGCTCCTCGTGCTTGCCATCCCTGCTCATGGGAATGGTGCCCCGGATGTGCAATCTCTTTCACCCCCTTCCCTTTCCTCTCTGGAGATGGCTAAAACAAACCCCAAACACGGTTAGAGTGGAAAGGGAAGGGCCAGTTAAGTGCAACGAGAGATTCAAACACAGGTGGTGCCGAAAAATGGTGAAAATTCGATTTTGGCACTAGTGTAAAGCTTTTATATCAAAAATCCTCCCCCTGTAAGGATTAAGCTGAGAGCTGTTCCTTTGGTACAAAAATTTGTGTCGAATTTCAATTTCGTATAGAGCAAATACAAATTCAGCCTATTTTCCTATTGAAATAGCATATACACGCGCCTTTTGTTTCATTTTCAGTTATTTCGTGACCAACTAAAAGGTAGGGAGTCTTTTGAGTCTAATGTATAAATCAATACATATCACATAAAACATTTGATGATTTTAAATCTCTCGTTGCACCTTAAGCTGTTCGCTGCGTTGCGTCGCGACTGTACCCTGTGCAGGATATCCCTATAATTGAGTTTGGCCAGTAATCACAGATGCAGATGCAAGCAAAATAGAAATTCCCAATTGAAATGTACGCGTAATGTTGTACTATATGCATCGCATTTGTGATTTCCACAATAAACACAGCATGATCTCTTTGAGGTCGGAGAGATAGATAATGTCTATATAAATCGTGACTATTTATTTAGCGTTTAATTCACATTTACATAACTTTTAAATGTTTTTTTTAAAAGAAAGAACGAGAACATAGTTGTGAAAAATCTGATAAACTTGATCGCTATATCTGACGAGGGAGTGATTTTCTTAGCGTATCCACAAGTCATTGTGATGGCTTTGTGGTGTCAGATTTATTCAAAACCGAGTACAAGCCTGATCCGGCCGCATGTGTCCATGATACGGACGCTCCTGACATGTCCTCTTTGAAGCTGGGGGCGGATGGGGAACAAGTCAGAGGTTTTTCATTCACACCCACCTCTTAATTCGATGTATACCTTTACAGTAGTGACCTCTGTTACACTGGACCGATGGCTTAAAAACGTCCCCAGTCCGTTGTGCGCAACCCTCCGTTTTTGGAGGCTGCAGTATAATACGCAAACTTCGAATTGAAGGTTTCGCGGCGGGCGCAGACCCTCCCATTTGGAGTAACTTCATATATGAACATTCTACCTTTTTTAAACACACTTTCAGATTTTCGCAGGACCTTAATCGCGCTCTTCATTGATATATACCCATATGACGTAACAAATGCACGTCTTCCATAAACTATCACATGTAGATTTTAGAGGATATAAACAACACGATTATTGTCTGCAACACCTATTTGAAAAAACCCAAGCGATTAGAGCGGGGGTAGCGCGTACGCTACCTCGCCCAAAAAAGGACGACCCTCAATATTTGGTGTCTGTTTGAGTATACATCTGTAAAATTAAGGGGGGGAATTGTTTAGGTTTTGTAACAGTTATTACCACCTAGACCGTTTAACGAACAACAAAAAAAAAAATACCAACTTTGGTCCAAAGGTGGGTATTTTCGTAGACCACTGCTCTTATAAATCGCTAAAAAGAATTGAAATTCAGTATCGTTTTTCCCATTTTTAAATCGGAGCAATGGCATTTTTAACATAAACGCCTTAACGCTTTTAAACACTATACATTGCCAGCCGTTCAGGAAGAATATACACCAAGGCATTTAGAAGCTTCACATAGAGTGTTTCAAATAACACAAAACGTGTTATTTTTAAGTATCTAAACACTTAGGATAAAATATTGTTTTAAAACACTTAAGGCGTTTCACGTTGAAATTCATATTGCTTCTGATTTAAAATGGAAAACAGCGCTGCTTTTCAATGTTTTTTAGTGATTTATAGGAGCAGTGGTCTAAGAAAATACCCACTTTTTGACCAAAAGTTGGTATTTTTTATTTTGTTGTTTCGTTAAACGCGTCTAGGTGTTTAATAACTGTTCAGAACCTAAACAAGTATTTAATTAAGCGAGACATTGAGGGAAAATATACTTAATTTTGCATAAGTTTTATCAGCTGTAAGATTTTACTCGACGACGGTCCTTCCTTATTTTTTATTGTTTGTTTGTTTTTTGAGGGTCTAAGCCAGGCCATGTCGATCGACCAAATGGGAATTTTGCTCAAACATCCAACCAAACATACTTTAGCCCTAATACAGTTTCCAGGGTAAAAAGAAAAAATAGTTGCTTTCCACAGTAACCAACATTTTGACCACTCCGGTAAAATCTCGGGTCCTGGGCCGAGGCTATTAGTGATCCGTGCCATGGGCCTTTAATCACCCAAACAAACTAAATATTTAAAAAAAATGTTGGCGAGAGTCTTAATGTGTGCACTAATAGATACCTTCATTTAAATGTTTTGGGCAAGTGTGGGGGGGGGCGCAACATATTATATTTTCAGGGGAGAAGCATATATTACAATTTGTTAATATAGTAATATACCCGATTTGTTTTTCACTGCAAATTGGCACGTGTGCAGAAAATCACTTCAGGGAGGTCAAGAGGGCAGATCCCAAGGGGAGCACTGCCCTGCCCCCCCCCCTTTTTCTTGCCTTAGTGGGCCTATCGGCCATAAAATGACATAAGCCAAACAAATTAACAAATGCTTTTATGAAAATCCACTTCTAACCTGTACCATTGCGCTAATTATTCAGAGAACCCGATTTTTAATTTTATAAAATTATTTCAGGATGTGAAGATCATCTACAGCTCAACGACAGATTTCTAGCTATTATCAGTTTTTGCCACTTTTGCTTTTTGTTTTTAACTTTTGTTGTTGTTGTTGTTTGCAAGAAGTTCATCGCATGCCTGAATTTGTCTGGAAAAGTTCCGTTTCAAGATTTATTTTGTTTTAAATTTAAGATGTTAGACCTTTGACCAATTCAATTTCATTTTTGAAATGGAATCTTCGCATTACATTGATTTCAATCTAGCGTGACTGAAAACCCCATTCTAAACTGTAGAATCATTGACTTTGGACAAATAAACCTGATTGTTTGGTTGAATTTAGGCCTGTTTTTCTTGAATGACCCAAACAGTGCTTCTATCAAAATACGCTCTTTTCTTCTAATGGTCTGAAAAAATCAATTATTACTATTAAGCATCGCAAGTAGATAATTATTATTATATATTTTATCATCACAAAAGCTAATGATTGATCGGGATATGTCGCAGGATCAACTGTAAGGCAAATCCGGATGAAATGCGGAGATCTAACCTCGTAATTTTCTTTATAACTGTATTTGGTGGTCACAACAAACATAAATGGCCTTCGTATTCTATAATATGATTTTTATATCATTTGAAGGACAAAGACGTTTCAATTCATCATTCAATCCCATTTCACAACATCTACTTACTTCGATTAAGCAAGGGAGATTACTTCTAGGGATAAATAAATCCCACCTCACCCTTTTCAATCATTGAGCGTTTTTTAGACATATAAAGCGGGTTTTCTGATATTCATAAACTGACACACTGGCCAAAAGTATTGCAACGTGTAGAAAAATCGTAATCACTTAGTCGTAATCGAGTTCAAATTGTACCAGTGAATGTCATAGTTGTGTTTTTTTTTTTTTTAATGTTGCGTCAAATTGTGCGAAAAACGTTTGATGTGATGTCACGCGCCTAAAATTGCCGATTGTAACACCAGAAAGAATACAGTCCAGGAACACCATAGATATCCAAATAGCCCCTAAATGAATTGTACGGGTGTGTAAATCTTTGCGGAGAAACCTCTTAGTGGTTTTTGTGACCGGAAATGAGATAAATTACTGGAGGAGAATTTTTTTTAGGATACGAATTTCCTTCAATTGCAAACAAATCAATTGTAGACCCCCCTACCAAGAACGTTCCTAAGGATTATTGGACAAAACAAGTACAAAAGAAACAGCAAACCGTTTTGAACTGCCTGACTAGCGTAATTGGTCCCCATAGAACACCGTGGCTTTGACTTCCTGTCGTGTGCACGACAGACAGTACTTATCATCCTAATCATTGCATAAAGACGGGCGTATTCCGGCTTATCCTTCAGGTGGTCTAATACATGGAAAGCATTCCAAATATGCAAAAAAAAACACGGGTTCGAAAAAAATTGGGGGCGCTTTCTTTCTGGAAATCTCCTCATGTCTCTTTACGTCATGGGAAGACGTGGTCTTCAAAAAATTCTGTGACATCCGCAATTGAATGACAACCATTAACCATCACAGCACATTTTTTTGAAGAACGCCCCAATTTTCAATTTGATATTTTTTGCCCGAGTTATGTGGTATATCAGAACTATACCTGCGAACGAGGATGATCAAAAATGCGTATTTATCATAAAATAAGCCGATTTTGTAATAGAATGGGATCCCAGATTGTACTAAACGGCAGAGCTGGAAATGTAAGTTTATCTCAGTCCATGATGAAATAGTGCACTCAGGCTAAGTGGCGCTAGTTCCCGGCTATTTACTTATTGGAAGGCCGTTCCAGCAGCCGCTGAATTGTTATAGGGATCTGCGATATTAATATTCTAATACAAAAGTCGTTTCGTTGCGACACATAGACCATTTTCGAGCTAAACCATTCTAGCCAGTTACCAATGCAACCGTGTAAAAATCTCAAAATTTTTTTAAAGTGGGGGCGCTCTTCAAAAAATGTCTATTATTGTTTAAATCATGTCTGGATAGTATTCACATTCCATGACAACAGCATGATGTCAACGCTACGATTAAAAAGTTGTTTTCAAGTTCAAGTTGACCTGTTTCTGGCTATCAATTACTGCGTCAAAGTGATGGACACGCCCCATCTTCAATTTACAGTACTAATTCTGGTCCAACAGCCATCCGATCCGCCCGTAAACATGTAGGTAAATTAAACCAAAACCTTGATAATTTAGCGGGGGTCAAGCCCCTGACGTTCTATGTCTGTTTCTTTTGCGTTCCAATCGGCAAGGCGCAACGGTTATCGTTCGCCAGCTCCTTTAATCTGCCATATGAAAGAGATCTGGCACATTTGAAAAATAGTACACCCTCAAGATTCAAATTAATATGGCAGGGTTGAAAGATTTATACCATTAGCCCTCGCCTGGAAATGATCAAGCCAAAATCAGCGCCCTTATGGGTAAAACAGAAACGATTTATAATAAAATGACTCCTGAGTCAGTACTTCAGCAGATGATGAACGGGGGACACAAGAAAGACACACACGGCCCGCATTCGCCCTGTTTAGCCGGTGTGACCTTTGGGTTTTAAGTGCGTTTTTTGGTTAGACAGGGTTAATATGTGGCAAATTGTGTTATCATTTAATGTTGAGCTTGAAATATAAGCTTTGTTTGACTTCAAAGTTTGACTCAAATCGGATATTCGGTTTCGTAGTTATGACAGGTTTTCGTCAAAGGACATGAGCGAAAATGAATAACATTTCTTTTGTTTTCTTATTATTAATTCTTATGTTTTTATGGTTTTATCGCAGTCATTCTGAACACAGATTGGAGAATTTATGACACAAATGATTGTATTCTTTAATACAAATTTAAAAAAAAAAAAAAAAAAAAAAAAAAAAAAAAAATGCAAATTCTATCTCAAAAATAAAATAATTTGCCAATAAGTAATCAATTATTTAACATTAATGAGCTTTTTAACAACATCGTGAACTTGACGTGCGTTTTGACATTTCGTTTCGTTTTTTTTGCAAAGTTCTTGCCCGCAAACAAATTATCTCAAAAGTATAAGAGATAGCCTTCAAATTTGGCTCAGAAGTGTTTGTAGAGCTCCTGTGAATAGACCTCAATGAAGGGGAACAGTTAATGTAGGATGGGGTTTTTTTCACAAAAGTAAAACAATAATTTTTTTTCTGGTTCAAACAGTAAAACAAAAGTTTACACCCCTAACATAAATATAAGCATACGAGGGTCTATGCACAAGGTCTTGGTCATAGATTCATTTGCATTGTTTCAGACTAGAGCTGTCAATACTTTTGAGATAGAACGTTTTTGCGTGACCAATTGGTAAAATATGCAATCCAAGATGGCCGCCGTTTCCATGGCAACCGGTCACACGACCAAACAAATTCCATTCTGTTTTAAACCTTCAGCGTATGTGTGTTAAGGTTAAGCACTTACATTAAGATTTAACTTTATTTATATATGAAAAACATTTTTCCATTTTTGCTGTCCAAGACCCCAAAAAAACCCTTAATTTCAATGGGTACGAGTCAATGATATTCATGTAGTAGGCACATTTTTTTAAAATTAGTTACGGCAAATTTAGAAGTTAGCATATAAATCACTTGTCTTTGACCTCTTATTAATGCCCCTATCTGTTTTAGTTATTTTTATGTGTAAAATATATACGCATTCTTCCAATGGCCTAGACTATCATTTGCGAGCAAATTGAAGAAATTGCGTATTTTGTGAAAATGTGCAGTGTCGCATAACAATCTTTATCTAACGCTTTTTGCGCTCCTGGATTCTATATAGGGAATAACATCGATTTGAAAAACAAAATTTTGGCATAAATTATGCATTTTAGTCAAGACTTGTAGTACAATCCATATTTTTGGACGGATTGCGTAGCAAATCCGGCTTATGAATGGCAATGTCTGGATTATGTAAGGGGGAGGGTGGGGGATTTTGTATGTGTGTGGGGGGGGGGGGTGGGTGTAAGTGTGTGTGGTCTGGACACAAAAAAGGTAAACATTTTGCATACCGTTTTTTTCCAGATGAAGCAGAATTACCAACTTAGATAGAATTGTAAGGAGGCACAAGCCCCTACTAACCACATACATTCCCCCAGGTTCTTCCCCATAGGTTCTGAGCGGGGGGGGGGGGATGTAAAAAAGATCACATTTCCAAAAAGGTACACATTTGCCATACTTTTTTCTCAGATGAGCTAGAGTACCCAAACTTAGATATATTTAGGGGGGCACAAGCCCCTACTAACCATGGTAATCCATTCCCCCAGGGTTCTCCCCGGGGTCCTGACAGGGTGGAAAATGTAAAAAAAGTCCACTTTCACCAAAAGGTAACATTTTCCGTACCTTTTTTCCGGGCTGTATGAGCTAGAGTACCCACACTTAGATATATTGTAGGGAGTGTCACACAGCCCATACTCACTGTAATCAAATGCCCCAGGGTCCTCCCCTGGTCGACAGGGTTTGGGGGAAATGTCCAAAAAAGGTCACATTTTCACAAAAAAGGTAAACATTTTGCCATATACTTTTTACGGTTGCGTAGCAATCCGGCCTTATAAATGTGCAATGTCTGGATGTACCGCTGTATTTATGTATGTATTCAGATGTGGTGTGTGTGTGTGTGTCTGGACAGAAAAAGTCAACATGTTGCCATAAGCTTTTTTCCAGCATGAGCTAGAGTAGTCCACTTAGGTATATTCGTAGCGGGGACAATCCCCTACTAACCATGTATTCATTCCCCCGGTCCTCCACTGGGTTCTGACAGGAGGTGCGGGAAATGTCCAAAAAAAAAGGGGTCACATTTCACAACAGGTAAACCAATTTTGCCATAACTTTTTTTCCAGATGAGCTGATTAGTTAAACTTATATATTGTGGGGGACAGCCCCTACTAACCATGTAATTCATTCCCCCAGGTTCCCCCGGGTCTGACAGGGGGGTGGGGAAATGTCAAAAAAAGCTCACCATTTCCACAAAAGAGGTCAACATTTTGCCATAACTTTTTTTCCAGATGAGCTAGAGTACCCAAACTTAGATATATTGTAGGGGACACAAGCCCCTACTAACCATGTAATCCATTCCCCCAGGGTCCTCCCCTGGGTTTGACAGGGGGGTGGGAAAATGTAAAAAAAGGTCAACATTTCACCAAAAAGGTAAACATTTTGCCGTAACTTTTTTTCCAGATGAGCTAGAGTATACCCAAACTTAGATATATTGTAGGAGGGCACAAGCCCCTACTAACCATGTAATCAATTGCCCCAGGGTCCTCCCCTGGGTCTGACAGGGGGTGGGGAAATGTCAAAAAAGGTCAACATTTCACAAAACAGGTAAACATTTTGCCATAACTTTTTGGACGGATTGCGTAGCAAAATCCGGTTTATGAAATGGCAATGTCTGGATGTACAGGCTGTATGTATGTATGTAAGGATGTGTGTGTGTGTGTGTGTGTGTGTTTTTTTTTTTTTTTTTTTTTAAAAAGGTCAACATTTCACAAAAAAGGTAAACATTTTGCCATAACTTTTTTCCAGATGAGCTAGAGTAGTCAAACTTAGGTATATTGTAGGAGGGGACAAGCCCCTACTAACCATGTAATTCATTCCCCCAGGTTCCTCCCCTGGGTCTGACAGGGGGTGGGGAATGTCCAAAAAGGTCAACATTTCACAAAAAAGGTAAACATTTTGCCATAACTTTTTTTCCAGATGAGTAGAGTAGCCAAACTTGGTATAATTAGGAAAGGGGACAAGCCTACTAACAATGTAATTCATTACCGGCCAGGGTCCTTCCCTGTGTTTGACAGGGGTGGGCAATTCCAAAAGGTCAACATTTCCCAAAAAAGTCAAATCTTTTTTTTCTAGATGAGTTGAGTAGCCAAACTCAATATAATTTTATTCTATAGACTGAAAGTGTTTAGACCTATGCCTTTGATAAGCTTCTAGGTGCCCGATATGGAGTTTTGATGAGGTTTGGGTCCCACAGTCCACTTAGCTTCAAGTACCTTCCATGCAGGCAGACTGGCTTATGGACTTTCTTGTCTCCACCTTCTTGCGTCAAGACTATACACACACAATGTACACCCATATTATTCAACGCCCCAGAGCTACACATACCCTAGGGAGAAAAAGCAATCCGTCCATACCGCCATTGGCGGTTTACAGATTTTTTTTTCAAAATAGAGGATTGTCTAAAGAAACTGCTATTCTATTCAGAGCCTTAACGGTAAAAATGAGAAAAAAAATAACAGCCTAAAGAGATTGGAAATAAAGTTGTAAGCCATTGTTACCAGCTAGACCATATCGAACCAAGGAATCGAATCGCACCATATCGTGCCGTAAATAACGGGCCATTTTGCCCAATTTAACAAAATACACGTTCTTGCAAAAAGGTTCACATCATCATCGTCATTATGTAATCATGATTACGTCATGAAAAACTTTATTTTCATAAGACATCAGCCACAATCTGAAATTACCACATATAAGATTCCATTTTGTTCAAGAAATTGAGGGCGACGCTTGAAGGTAATTATTATAATAGTGTCTTGTATGAGTTGTTTTTAACGCGTACTTTGCTTTGTTTTGATGTTGTTATTGTTGATTTGCCACAGATATCTTTCAAAACGTATGAAGAGCAACCAGACATGAGATTCTACGAGTCGTATGTGAACGTTTTATCCTATGGTTTATTCGGTTGGATTAATTGGCTTTTGAGGTTAGGATACACCCGCCCTCTGGAGATGGACGACTTAGGGTCGTTACCCGACACTCACCAGGTCCAAAATACATACCAAATATTTCGCAAGGAATTCCAACGGGAAGTCGTAAGTTGTTATTTTTA
>JAMKCH010048249.1:0-10460 GCA_023653785.1 Ophioderma brevispina
ATATATTGATATGTTGGACTCTCGGAGGTTCCCGCGGATTTGTAATACTCGTTATCACGAGAGAACAGAATAAATAAGGTATTTTTATAGTCCCGGCACAATTCCTTGCTGAATAGGCGGCTACATACTCGCGGCCGAAGTGGCTGCGTGTAACTCCAGACTATGTTATTTCCTTACCGTTGTCCATAAGTGTGTCAAAAGTATGTCCGATGGGGTCAGGTTACGGAAACTCCCTATGTTGGCGTGACCTCGCGACTGACTATAAAGTTCGTTACTGGTGTTTATTTTTACTGTAATGCTTGTAATGTCATAGCATAACGATTGTCGGACACCCGTTATAGCATTCGAAACATAATTCAACTTTAGATACATGCAATGTAATGATGCTTTATGTTACACTTTATGTGAAAGCCAGAACTTACTGAAGATCATTTTCATCATTACGAACTGTTTTCGCATCTTTTAAAGTTTTCTTTATGTGTTAGTCCCTTTTTGGGGAATCAAATCTTTCAATATGTGAATACTTTGTTAAACTCAATTCTATCCCGTTTTTCGCTCACCATAAAGTTTGCGCAACTCCCTTTTGTGTTCCATGTAAACGGAGTTATCTCTCGTTGAACAACAAATTGAATGAAACCAAAACATTGGAATTCCTGGCTCTGTTTTCTTTAATGTGATATACAAAACCGACTTACTTATGTCGAGATATAATACACTGAAACACGGTTTCGAATTGTACCATTTTTTGAGACAGGCTGTAATCACAATTAAAATCATCGGTCAAGATAATATAAATAATAATATAATAATGAATATAACCATAATAATATAATAATAATGGATGCTTTTGAGGGCATAAACCAAAGGTCTCTATGCCCTTTACAAACCAAAACTCCACATTATTATTTTAAATAACAATCTGTAAGTTTACAATCTTAAACTACAAAAACACAAATAGATATTACATGGCAAATAGTTATAAGTAAGGCAAAGTGTTTACAAGTTTTGAAAACACTCAAGAGTAGCATGGCGATGTGAACGGTAAAATTTGTTCCACAGGTCGAGATCAACATAAAAATCACGAGTCCATATGAGTCGAAAATCTTGTAAACCCCGTAATTGTTTTTGAGCGAGAACGAGTGAACGGGAGGATGTACCTGTTGATTGAGTTCTGATATATGAAGCGGTGATTGACCATTGATGGCTTTGTAAGTCATAACAGAGCTTGTAGATGATGCTTTTTTCAACTGGTACCATGGTGTTCTTTCAAAATGGCCTGATCATGTGATCAAATTTCTTTATTCCAGTGATGAGACGACGCTTGTTTCTGTATGCTTTGGAAGTTTTTTAATTTGATAGTTTAGGAGAACCACTAAAGAAGGATGCAACGATCAGGCGCGATGTAATGAAGCAAATAACGTACTTCTGTTTGAGCAAAGTCAATATCTTTCCGAAGTTTGACATGATTTTCCATAGGGCTGATAGCACACGGCAAAGGTTGTTATCAACTGTTCTATTGTAAAGTTATTGTCGATTAAAATCCCGAGATCACGAGCCTCCGGTGCAGGTTCATGGATAAGTTTCCAATAATCACAGATGGAATGGAATTGGTTTTCATAAAACGAAGGTTATGTGAAGAAGTTCATTTTACTGTCATTGCATTTTCCGTTTGTTTGAAATCTCCTGCTTTTACTCAGCAAGCATTTTCTAATTTCGATAGAAACGGATGGTGCATCAGAGTGTTTTGAAAATAGCCCAAATTGGTATCCATCATCATAAGTGCATTGTTTTGAGATTGTACATTTATGATTTCTTCGACCGGAGAATGGACAAAATAAACATAAATGGTCCCCACACTGACCCCTGTGGAACCCCGCAACCACAACATGTGTTGGTAGAAGAGTACTTATTAAAACAACGCAACTGACAGCGCCCAGTCAGGTATGATTTAACCATGCTAATGTGTGTCATTCATGCCAATCTTTTGGGAAAGACGCTGCAACTTGAGATCTTGATCGATGGTATCAAAAGCAGCGCTAAGGTCTGAAAGAAGTAGCGCTGCTTCATTGTGTTTGCTACGGCACACGCAGATCGTTCATGACACTGTCATCGCATTTCCGGTGGAATGAAACTTGCGAGAAGCCGACGGATCTGGCATAAAGATCATTGCCTGTAGGTAGTCATTCAATTGTTTAAAGACGACACGCTCAAGGACCTGAAACAAAAATAAGTTAAATTGGTCTCAAATTACTTAAAGATCTCCTTGTCGAGGTTACATTTTTTTTCAAAAGCGGAGTAACATGAGCACCTTTATATACAAGGAAAACCCAAGGATAAACGTGATTTACCATCTTAGTAGATGACAGGTAACAGGTGCCGGCAACGATTTTTAGCAGCCATGTTGGAATAGGATCTGCTTGACAGAAGTTGAAGGAGACTCCATATGATCTTGCTAAACATTTCCTCATCACCTGATAAAGGTTTGTAAAAGAGTATTGCCCTCTCATGGAGGTCTACAGAAAACCCGAGTATCAGGCGCTCATCGATGTCACGACGTAACTTACAAATTTTTCATCAACGAAGGCAATTTATGTGCAATGATCATAGAGTCCTTCACATCAAAGGTAAACCTTAGCAACTTCTTTGTACACCTTTTGTCCCCAACATCACGAAATAGTTTGTTTTTGATCACAATGGGCAATCTTTGATTTATGATAAGAAATGCTGATTTTTTTTCAAGTAATTTTTTTATTTTCTTTTCTTTTGTTAAAATTTTTCTTGTGGACCTCGAGACCACTTGCATCCATTTACGTTCCGCTCTTCGTTTTTCATTGGTTAGCCGTTACGTAATTCACTAGTGTACCATGGAGCATTCGGTCTAAGGTCACAGCACGTTTTATTTCAGGTGCATGAATGTTCATATATTCTCTCAACACTGACTGTGTGTTCAACAAGTGTCTCTAGATGTCACTTGGAGGTTCACTAGGACGGATGATGATATGTCCTCCCAGTGTGAGGAATATCGTATCAGTATTTACTGGTTCCATTTCTTGGCTGCTTGGTCTGCTAACCTTAAGGCTGGCATCGACAACAAATTATCAGAAGGATACCTCTACTGATATTGATGTTGGAAACACACTTTAGCATTTTCTATCAAAAGAAGATCTATGTCTGACCAAATAAATGGGTTGCTTGGGGCGCGGGGGTGTGGGTGGCTTCTTCTAGGGTGGAAGGTCGCACGATTCAATAGATCTAAAAATTGACATCGGCCCTATCATCGAGGCACATCGACATGGAATTTAGGTCACCATTTAGATGATGGTCCCAGGAATGTGTTCACAGACCTCAAGTAAGCTGGAAAATTCATTAAAAGAACAGTTTTACTGTCAGTTATCACCTATTTATTTCTGTGGCCTGTAGATGGTATAAATCTTTACAGGGGCCCAGGCATTGGAAATGGTGGTATCTAGGCATTCAAAAGACCTAAAGTTATACTCGATTCCACGCTATCTCGAAGCCCCTTCTAAGGATAACACAACACCCCACCAGTCCGCCAATTCTAGGAAGATGGTAAAGGTCAAAGTCTGAAGGGATTATTAAGATTGGTTTTAATGCAGCGAAAGTCCCTATTATCACCATTAGCCCCGGTTTCTGTTATAGTAAGTAATCTCTAATGTTCTGGAAAACAAGATCCATCATGGAAGCTGTTTTCTGCCGTTAGCTGAGCTTCCCACATTGCAAACTAAGTGGTCTCATGGGATTGAAGTGGCACAAAGTAAACTTTCTCAATTAATGCAGATTCCGCAGCAGTTCTGGATGGTGGCTGAGAGTGTCTTTGGGAAACCACAACAGGGATGGTACGTTTATTTCTACCATCCGCGAGTTTCCACGACGAGTTTACTTTGCATTTTGAATGCCAAGATCTTTAAATTTTGCCAACATGAGAAGGAAGATAGTTGTTATTGTTCACGCTCAAAAGTCTTTCACCTGTGTAAGTAAGTAGTATGCTTGTTTACAGTGAGGGATGGCGAGTCTGATTTTCATCCGGACCATGGTTAGGGTTTATATCACCTGCCATGAGCAATCTTGAGTGAAATGTAACAGATAATTTGGGTTAGTATGAACCTAGGTCCAACAAGTCGTGTATAGCGCGGGGAGTTTAAGGCACTTACTGTATACCTCCATGGTGGTATATGTCCATGATCATAACCGCAGAGGCCTAGGCAAAGGCCAAGAAGATGGAGAAGAAGAGAAAGATTTCTTTCCCATTGTAAATATTATCTCATATATTTTTATTGGTTTATTTTCAGGCGACGATTTAAACCTGTGTACGACCAATTTATTATGGGTAGCAGGGTGACCTTTGATTCCGCAGCATTGTCGAGGAGGCAATGATGCTCTATTCATATTTATGTTACTAATTGTACATTATTTCCTGCAGTATGACACCCAATAGCCTTATTAAACAAGGCCATGATTAGGTGTCCGTAGTCCTTTATTTTATGTCGCTGATATGTGGGACTCTCGGGTGTTCCTCCGGATTTGGAATCTCGTTTTATCCAACGAGAGGACAAATAAATTAAGGTATCTTAGTCCCAATTTTGTAGCCCACCAAACATTTTCCGGAGCATCTTTTGCAATCACCGAAGGTTTATAATTTGCTCTCAATTAAATAAAAGTAGGCTTATTGGCGGGAGTTTGCCTAGCCTGACCCATCTGGCACTCTTTCCTTATCCACTTATGAATTCAGAAACCTTTAACGACTAACATGTGCTTTATTCCGGGAGGGTTGGTGCACATTCATAAGTGTGTCGAAAAGTGTGTCCAGTGGGTCAGTTACGAAACTCCCCATGTTGGCAGTGACTCGCGACTGACTTAAAGTTGATGTTAACTGGTGTTATTTTACTTTTCAGATGCTTGTAATGTCATAGTCAGTAGGCTGTCGGAAACATAACAAGGACACCCGTTATAGAACTCGAAAAGCATCAACTTAGGTACATGCATGTAGTGATCTTTCATGTATCAATTTGGGATGAAGTTGAAGCTCTTGAATGATCACACAATAATTACTCTGTCGTAATAAACAAATAAAAGAAATTTTCATCTCAACCAACGACAACACACATCTAAAAATAGCATTTGTCTAAAAGGGTTACGCCGCAAGTTGGGACAGCGGTATACACTAACCATTTATTAGAATGTACGAGCTACCATAGTGCATTTAGAATCCTAAAAAACGTTAAGACCTCAATACAATATAATAAGCCCTCTCCGAGTTGAGACGTCGCATGCGCAGCCGGGTCGTGGTCAAGCGGAAATGTACTTCCGGTTCTGGATTTAGTACCGGAAAGTGCAATGAGCCAGGTCAGAGCAGACGATCAGTGTAGCGAACTCGAATTTGAGCAAAGATGTAACTGTAAGGAAAAGGGAGAAGGAAATATGTAATGTTAAGCGCAATATATTTGTACAGGGGTCTTTGAACGTGGAGTGCAAGGCGTGTTTGGGTGTTCATCAAGTGTGTTCAGCCTTTTGCAGTGAATTTTAGTTGCTGGTTGTTTCATGTTCCATCCATAATCCATTGTAACACATACTTTTATTTGGCTTGACCTTAGCTCATTACAAACCAACTTGGCCCGAGGCGTACGTGGCTGGCTCAAAGCTGTTTTTCCCTTTATAAATCGTTGTCGTTATTAGCAGTACAGACTTAACGTCAGGTCAGGTCTAATGTTGCCTTGATCAAGGCTGTCTGCTAAGAACCGACAAACTTGCTATTTATTTTTCACAATGTTACATTATTGACATTTTTAACAACGTGTTTGCATTTGATATCAGTGATGTAGCATTGAAGTAAAGGGGCTACCCTGTCTAGTGAAAGATTAAATAAATAAAGTTGTACACTCTTTCGTGGTCTGTTGTACACACTGGATCCAGGAGCATACTAATCTAGGTATAAAACAACAAATATCCATTGTGGTCAGGTGCAGTGGTTGTGCTACTCAGGGCGACAGCCTTGATTAAATTGCTTTGTGGTTTTAAAGAAAAAGCCTGACAGATTGAACAAGGCGCTCCGCCCGAGTTGAACCTTTTGAACTTTGCTCCACTCCTCGCATGATTTCTGCCCAATATGATCTGTGACATATGTATCATATGTACATGTATCAGACGTGTGAACCAATGGATGAAGTTGGTAGAGCCCCTTGAACAAGGCTAGGTCTAATACAGGTCAGGTCAAATGAAGGTCAGGTTTGCAAATACTCCAATTATCATTGCACACGGAAACATTGAGAAAAAACTCGTTCCGTCCATACCAAATATTTTGCAGTCAATACATTGACTTTGTATCCATGAAAAAAGGACTGTGATTGCTGTGTTGGGGAAAGGGAATATAGATATTGATCAGTCTGGGTTCGTAATACATAACTTACATAAAATGGTAATAGCATGCCAAGTTAATGAGAAGGAAATATGTAGGTTAGGAGGCAATATTTGTACAGTGCGTCTTTGCACGTGGAGTGCAAGACTTGTTTGGGTGTTCATCAACGTTTTGCAGTGTATATTCGTTGATGTTTGTGTCATGTTCTATAATCCATTGTTAACACATACTTTTATTTTGCTTGACCCTAGCTCATTACAACCAACGTGGCCCGAGGCGTAACGTGGCGTCTCAGAGCTGTTTTATTTTCTTTATATATATAATATACATCATTGTCTATAACAGTACGAGTAAACGTCAGGTCAGGTCTATAGAGATCAGGATCAAATACTCCAATATCAGTGCACACGGAACATGAGACCTCTGTTCAGTCATACCAATATTTGCATATTCCTTACTTAATTGCCTTTGTCTCCATGAAAACAGACATTGTCGGTGATTTCTGTATTGTCTGTGAAAACAGACGTTGTCTGTGGGAAGAGAATTGACAATATTGGATGCGACGTGGGTCTTCCTTCTGTAAATAAATACATAACTTCATACCGTACAACCTCACCTCTTCAATGATATCACCTTGTTTTTATGCGGATTCTGAATCGATGGGTGCCTAGACCAAAAACATTGAGAACATTGAGAATGTTCAACAATAAGAACATTGCAGTAGAAGAATTTGCCAGTAGTTGGATCTGCAGATTTGGTACAATCTGTGAAGTTTATAATTTTGCTGCCACATGTCGGTTAATGTAAACTTATTGCTTGAATCAAAGGATTCCAATTTGTGGTCTACAGATGACATTTGCGACAGACGGAATATGTGGAGAAATTTACAAACCTGGACTCTACGTTATACTGCTAAAGTTTTGTATCGTCGGATGCCCTACAGATCATCGTTTTGCCTTCAGGACGGCCTCGAAAAGGAATTATTACTTAAAGGAGAACCCGTATACAAACGAAATATTTAAGAAATAAAGGGGCGATGCAGTATCGTTTATTGGGCGAATAATATGTCCGAGTGGTCGGACAACTAAATAATGGGCGAGGCGCCATTATTTTTAAGGTTTTCCCGGCCTAGGATACTTATGAGGCCCATAAATTATTCTGCAAACCCTTTATTTCTATTCTAATTCACCTAAAACACTCTTCATTTACAGAAAATGTATTTGCGAGCGGCCCAGTGCCGCATAATGGAGTAAACTGACCAATCAAATGCTCCATTTTCATAATGGGCAGCAGAGGTATAGAATAAACAATATACACTATAAAATACTTATTGACCACATATCGATGGTGTCATATGAAATGAGTGTAAAGCATTTGATCATCAACATTGTAATATTTTCACATTCGCAATTCTTGAACCGATTTCTTTTAATCAACAAAATAAAATTAAACTTTGTGTTATAAAAATACAGTGCTCATTTGTTTGTTTTTTAATGAGTCTGTTCTGATCTATCATCCTCGTGATGCCTTAAATGTCTTCAGTCTCGGAATTAGATGATAAAACCTACTCCAAATCTTTATGGACATTCCATCCAATAAACAGGGCCGAAAAAAATATCCATTGGGATATCATTAGTGAAATATGATTTTCAGTATTGTCATGAATGATTCCCAACCAGTCCACTGGAATTTTTCTATTACTCTCTGAAATGTCAATGATACTACAAAATGATGCCATCACCAACCCATATATTGTAGTTGGCTTGTAAACGAGAATCCCATTCCTAGAAGTTTGGGGAAGAATGTTTGAAATGCTTTCTATCGGTTGAAGGGTGCCATGAATCAGAATTTGTGGTCCAACCTCTGGGAAATGTGGGGAACTTTGCCAAATAAGAAGGTAAATTTTATAAGGGGTAAATTTGAAAATCAAGTCAATTGTACATTAATGTAGCAACCAATGTATTTGTCCCATTATCAGGATTAAAAATGTCATAGCTTGTTATAGGGTTCTGACCATTTAGTTAACAGGTACAGCCCTATTACGGTTCAAGGTCATCCTGGGGGTAAACGATATACCCAGTGCTTGGCTTTTCCAATTTAGTTGAAACTGGTGTCAAAGTACCTCCAGGCCCGTATCGCGGGGGGGGGTCGCACCAAAGGAAAAATTTCCACTGTTGGCTGACTTTTTGCAAAAAGTCCCAAAATTGTAAGAAATGTTGACAAGAAAGTCCACTTTTTACTTTTTTATTGATGAGGATGTTCAAAAATTCACAAAGTGGGCCATTTTAGGGGGATAGGTCGCGCTTTTAAACCAAAAAAGGGTCCAACTTTTTTAGTAGTCCCCCCCCCCCACCCCCCCAAAAACTAAAATCCTGCGTACGGCCCGAGTACAATCAACTTTTAAAATATAGCTCTCTCTCAGCTTGCTGGGTCAATGACATTGGTGTATTACAGCCATAGTAGGCGTAGCATGCAACATGATCCCAGGCCCTAAGTTATTTTATTTTCATGAATGTAAATTGTAATCAAGGTTGTACATCTTATATACATTCAATTTAAATCAAAGAACCCTCGACACCAGTGTCATGTATCTTAAATGATTGGTAAAGCACACCGCATATTTTCACGTCGGCGTTGGAATGTTAAGTACTATTTGGAAAGAACAAAACTGTTAAAATACTCAATCATGAAATAAACACACTACCCACAGGAATGTCAAATGTGCTTTGTGGAAGCAAAATAAAACTTATGTATAGGCAAGATAAGTGGCATGAAACCAATATCGAACAATATTGCGAAGCATGCCAATTAATAATTTTTTAATCGGTACTTAACAGAAAAATATGGAAATATGTAAGTTTGTGACTGGCTCATGGATTAACAAACCCTTCGGGTGCGTTTTTTATTAGATTGTAAGAAAAATTGAAGAATTAAGAAAACATTCTCCTGCTCAATTCTATGCTGCGATACGCATTTGGCAAATGCTTCCATCAGTTTTTTAGAGGTTATAACATTGAAGAATTTAACGACAAACGTTTTCTCCTGTTCAATTATATTTCATGATTTTCAATCGTCAATAATGAACAAAATAGCAACATAAAGGTGCACAAGTCGTGTTCCCTAAGATTTTAAAAAGAAAAAATAGAAGATATTTGTACAAATTGAAAAACGTTTTTTGTTTTTTTGTTTTTATCACATCTTTAATCTTTACCAATAACAATTCACACTTGTTGCGTTTAAATTTTAAACCAGTACGTAACGAAATAGTTACACTTTGCAGTCAGTTGCCTATGCAAATGACAGGGTGAAGGTTCAAAATTGACCCTGATTGTGCCCGCCTTTGCAATTTCCGTGTCCGTGGACAGAGCTCAAAAAAACGACTCCTTGATTCAAACGATTGTAGCTGTTCTATACCTAAGCAATGTGAATGATCTTTGCAGCAAATTTAAAGATAATAAACTAAGCTTTTAGATTATGCCACAAATGGCAGACCCAATCAGGGTCAAGTTTTGGACTCACCTTTGTAACATCTTTCATTTTGCAATGACCGTTACGTCCTGCGGTAGGCCATATGAACTTTGCAAAAGACTCTGCAAAAAATTTTTTGATGGTTTCCTAGGCAACATTGCCTGCTGATTCCAGAACTTGATGATGCAATTTTTTGTCATCCTTGAGGCCTTTTAGATAGGAAAGGGGTAAATTAACAGGGAAAATTTTGTAAAATGGTTCCCTACGGTTAAAAGGTGTAGGCCTATAACCCTGTTCGTCTGGTTCTAAGGAGTAATAAAATCCCTTTAAAAAGGAATCGCACGGTCAATCGTTATGAATCATGTTTTAATTGGCAGTTTGAATCATTTGTGACAATGACTTAGGCTTTTATTACAGTGGCTGAAAATAGTTGTGCACATTTGTTGTGTAATATAAATTCGATACATATTTTGATTAAAATTTGTAATGGAGTAAAATGGCCTGCGTTGTATGAAAATGGTAAATTTAATTGTTATTATAAGTTGGCAAATATTTGGAAGAAAATGCAAGGCTGGTTTGCAAGATAAAGAGCATGATAATACAGGTGAGTCAGAAAAAA
>JAMKCH010048250.1:0-11272 GCA_023653785.1 Ophioderma brevispina
ATACACAAGTTTACATTCTGAGGAAATATAAACCATTTTTTAAATTACTCATGTACAGAAATGTTACATTATATTTATGCTACTAGAACTAGCTAGCATATTGCAAATGCACAACTGACTGCAGAGGTACTGAGTGTGTTACACCAACAGGCATGGGATGGGGCTGGCATGTGACCCTCACATGCCAGCACACTGACTAACACAACTAAGGTCAAACATTAGACTGCAAATGCATCAAGGCTAGCATTATTAACATATAGCAGCTAGGACAAGTGATGCAGCATGCAAAAAAATGCCTACTAAATGTCACCTTGGAAATCAGGGCAAAAATACAAAAAATACCCCCCAAAACCCAATTTGAACAAAATTTCAAAAATTTGTTGCATAGAAAGCACCAGCAATTTCAATACTTGCATAACTGTGATTTTCACAAGAATTGAACAAGATACAAAAGACTAGTTTATATGTTAGTGGCTGCCCTTGACAGAAATCTTCTACTCGATGGCAAAAGCCTATCTATAGGCTGAAAAGTGAAGCTTCGCGTTGTCGCCGCATCCGACTTTTCAAACGGGTAGAGGTAGGGGGAAAACCCTTCCTTAGTCCTCTGATAATAATGAATCAATGGACCAGAACAACAATCATTCTCGCTGTCGCCGCTGTTGCCTTAAAATCTGGAGCTTCACGCTGTTGCCGCTGCCCAATTTTTAAACAGGAGGTGGAGGGGTTCCAATGCCCCTTCCTTCTCAACGAGCTAGAACAATCATTCGCGCTGTTGCCTACAAAATCTGGAGCTTCACGCTGTCGCCGCATCCGACTTTTTTTAAAAGGTCCACTTTCGCGCTGTCGCCACTGCCAAGTTTACATAGAAGTGAAGCTTTACGCTGTCGCTGCATCCAACTTTTTTAAAAGGTCCAATTTCGCGCTGTCGCCGCTGCCAACTTTTCATAAAGGTTGAACTTCGCGCTGTCGCCGCTGCCCAATATCTAAACAGGTAGAGGTGGGGGGGTCCAAACCCCTTCCTTAGTAGTCTGATAAAAAATGAAAGGACCAGAACAACAATCATTCATGCTGTTGCCGCTGAGTGTCGCCGCTGCCCAATTTTAAACAGGAGGTGGTGGGGGGGTCCAAATCCAATTCCTTAGTCTTTTGATACAAAATGACTCAACGGGCTAGAACAACAATCATTAGCGCTGTTGCCTACAAAATCTGGAGCTTTGTGCTGTCGCCGCATCAGTTTAAAAATAAATACACCTTCGAGTAATGGAATTTTATTCGTAGTATATTTAAAACTGGATATAAAAAGCCAAAGTTATTACAGGGACGGCCTCTCTCGCCAAGGAGAGCTGTATTAATGCCGTCCGAAGTTAACAACATAAAGAGTGTGTACACCACCGAACCAATCAAATTGACTCAAAGTATAGTTTAATAGTTATAATGGGTTAATTTACCGGGTTCCAAATTTGGCAGACCAAATCGGGAACCTGCGGTTTCAGCGAATTTGGCCAGAATTCACCAAAATCGCAATCCAAAAATCCTAAAAACGGACTCAGGACATAGCTAACGGTAAACTTAGAGTTTTCACCCTACATGTAGTCCTGGCCGAACAAATACCAGCCAAACCTTGTGAATTTCTACTCGAATCGGGAGCTAACAGATACATCTCACCGGTCAGGTAGAGCCCCAAAAGGAAAGAGGACGAGCATGATGGGATCGCCGGTGACGTCAGTGGTATGACGTCACCAGGATCGCCTGAATAGAAATTTGTGTATATTAGTTTTGGGGTCATCTTGTGCACCAAAGATGATGCAATTTGTTATTATCGACATTGGAAACCCTAAGGAGATTTCAAATATGAGGGAGTTAGCGACATGGACCATAGGTAAATAATTGTAATCAATAATGTTTCAGATGAATCCTGAGGCGTTGTCTTTTTTAAAGACATTTCTTGTTTTAAATTACCCATGTACAGAAATGTTACATTAAAGAGACATGAGGAGATTTCCAGAAAGAAGCGCCCCCAATTTTTTTCGAACCCGGGTTTTTTGCATATTTGGAATGCTTTCCAATGTATTAGATCCCACCTGAAGTGAATAAGCCGAATACGCCGTCTTTATGTAATAATATGATGATTTAGTACTTTCTGTCGTGCACGACAGAAAGTCAAAGCACGGTGTTCTATGGGGACAATTACGATAGTCAGGCACAGGGCTAGAATTTTGGCAAGAATCCGAGAATCGATTCTTACAAAGATTCTCGTAAACTGATTTGCGTGAATCAATGTTGATTCTGGTAAACTTTAGAACTTAACACAGTAGCGAATTAGATGATCCCGCAAAAATTTGGTTTTGGGAATCAAGACTGATTCTCGCACACAGCAAAAACAAATTTACCCGAGGCAAGTTTTTAAAAACAAGGTTTGCGGTTTATTTTTGTACGTGTTTGTCCAATAAACCTTCAGACCGTTCTGGTAGGTGGTCTTTCTACAATCGAATCTGTGCAATTTGAGAGAAATTCGTATCCTAAAAAAATCTCCTCCTGTCACTTAAATTAATGCTATAACATATCATCTTAAAACTACTAGCATATTGCAAAATGTACAACTGACCAGAGGTACTGAGTTACGTGTTACACCAAACAGACATGGGATGTGTCCTTGCTTAGGTCTGTGATCCTTAGCTAGTGTAAATAAACATGACAGCACACTGACAAACACAACTAAGGTCAAACATTAGACCGCAAATGCATCAAGGCTAGCATTATTAACATTTAACAGCTAGGACAAGTGATTCGGCATGCACAAAAATTCCTACTGTCACCACCTGGAAATCAGGGGCAAAAATACAAAAAGTTTACCGTTACCACCCCCCAAACAACCAATGTGAACTCAAAATTTCAAAAAATTTTTGTAACCTAGAAAGCACCAGCAATTTCAAATATTTGCATAACTGTGATTTCACAAGAAATTGAACAGATACAAAAGCCTAGTTTCAATTTTAGTGGCTGCCCTTGACAAAAATCTTCTACTTGATGGAAAGCCTATCTATTGATAGGCTGAAAAGTATTTATTTTTATTAATTCAAAAACAATGATAGATGCAACAAATTTCTTCGCACAAAATGACATTTACTTTGCTCAATAGACATCGTTTTTAACCATGAAATCCGTCCCTTTTATATGAAATTTATCAATCCAAGGGGAAAAAGTTGCAACATTTTTCTGCCTGAAACGTAGAAGTTTTGTTTTCGCAAGGTGTACGTTAACATTTCAATCATTCCACAATTTCTGATCAGGTGACTACTACTATCTGTTGCTCTGTTCGTGGTTGTTGCTACATAATCCATGAAAGAAAATGGCTGCTTCGTAAGATTTACATTCTCTAAATTACATGTGGCAATACTTTGGATTAAAAAGCAAAGTCATGTCAACGTGTTATCTGTGTTGGGTTTTGCATGTTGCTCCTGTGCTGTATGAGTATGTTTTAAAAGATTCCGCGCCATGAAAAAATTGTCTTTTGGCGTAAGAAAATTGCACATCCATCAGTTTTTAATAATAAAGAATACTTTTGAGTTACGTCAAACGGGGACTTCTTTTTTGCTGAGTGTATTTATAGGGGTCAAATACCTGGGTTGACAAATAACTATGGGCCTGTCGCAAATTTATGAATGGATGCTCACTGATCAGAAGCCAAGTGTCAAAATGTCAAAAAGTAAGAAAAGCTGTGTCGCGAGTGTCACAAGAATAAGAATGGCTGCGTCGCGAGTATCGCGAGTGTCAAATTTTACCCACATCTATTTCTGATGTACTATTAACTGACAGCCTTAAATCTTGTAAAGGGGGATCTCCATGTTTGTTTTAGTCATAGGGTTCTTTCGCCAATCCAATCAACCTTTTCTTGCCTTGAATACCAATGTAACTCGGAATCCAAGCTAAAACAAACAATTTATTAATTGAGAATTTGAAGAGTACTCCAAACAGCTCAGCAATATCGGGATGACAACACTTTCTGCCTTTCAAAGCCCTAAGACAAGATAGTGAATCAGTAAATACTGTATAATGAAATGATTGACCTTGGTATGTTGACATTGACTTCATCAAACAATGATCATTCCATGTTGCACTTATGAGACTCCAATTTGGCCTAAAATCCTTTGAAGTATACAGATATTACAGGTAAATGTTACCCCTTGTTTTCACGAACAGAACTACAACTGGCTTAAGCAATAACAGCACATTTTTTGAAGAGCAACCCCAATTTTCCAATTTGATATTTTTGCACCTGTAGTTATGTTGGCAATTGTCTAGTGAAGGGATTAGCACATCGGATTTTGCTGATCCAAAACATTGAAAAAATCAATCAAAAAATCCATATTTTGGTATTTTTGTTACTAGGCACAGGAGTGGCTCCACATACCTGCAAGTGGTTTGCGGCTTAAATCTGTGTATTAAGACTGTTTGAAAACAGTATTGTTATTACTACTCTCCCGTGATTTGGAAATCTCCTTTTTTTTCCAATGTCGATAATCAACAATTTTGCATCATCTTTGTCAGGGTTGGCAATTTCCCGGGAAATAGTGGGAAATAGCGGGAAATACTGGTAAATATCGGGAAATACTGGGAAGATACCATGGTCGATACCCCTTGAAATACCGATAGGATTAAGTACAATTTTGAAGACCTCATGGGGTTAACCCAATTACATTTTACAGTTATAAATGTTATGGTGATAATCTGGGTGTGTTTGAATGGGTTTTTTCAGGCCCGTAGCCAGATTTTTTCTGGGGGGGGGGGTGTTCTATTTTTCCAAACATGGACCTTTTCCAATAATGTTGACCTTTTCACAATAAAGGGGTGTAACTTTGGCAAAAGTAGACCTTTTTGCGCAAATATTGCCCTTTTTTTGACCAAAAAAAACTTAAACCCCTATTTTTTTCCTACTCGCCTTCGCTCCACAACAAAAGGTGAACGCATCATTTTTGTGGACCTTTTTGGAATTTGGAGATTTGGGTAGGTACAACAATGCACCCCCCGGCTCCGGCCCTGGGTTAATTTAAGTTCAACTCCACTCCACCAACAGCAAGCATAAGTATTATTTAGATAATCATTAGGCTACCCCTAGGCCCGGGGTTGGGTCCTAGACATTAGAACGTGACTTCTGAGGATCTCAATTGCTCCAGAGCTAATACAGCTCTCCTGAACAGACATCAGTCTTTCAGAGCTCAATAAGTTTGCGAGTTCCATTTGAGAAGGCCTCCTGTTTTTTATACGACATTGATCCCCTTGTTGTGCACCTAATGAACTCAGGAGAGTTATTGCTCTCCTCTTTATTTATAAATGAAGGCCTGTACAATCAATAATAAGTGTTTGGTTCTCATGAAAAAGGACCAGCTGCACTTGGATTAAAATTCAGAAATGAAGGATAGCTTTAAACGATCACCATGCATCCAGCCAGTTTTAACTTGTGCATCTTAAGTACTTGTGATTAGCATACATGCGCACTACCTGTCTGCTGGCAAGTCATTTCTTACCTGGGGCCAATTTAATGAATGTTTCTTCTCCTCTGCTATTTAAAACCACTTATAATTTTGTAGTAATTTGATGTATTAAATAAAGTTTGAGAGAAATTGGATTAAATATATGAAATGTGCAGGAATAGCATCAAAAACCTGTGATTCCAATAGCCAGGCTTGTCTTTTGAAATTGCTGCCGAGTGACAAATCACTCTCCTTGAAACTTGTCCGGTGAGCTGTAGGGGAGTGATTTTAATCACTTGTATATTATCATTACAAAAAACATTACACGCAAATGTAGGCATAAAAACGCTTTATTATTAACACCACATGTAGGCAAGTGAAAAAAGCTCTGCTTCATTATAGGTGAGTGGATGGCGAGTGATCGCTCTCCTCGCTCTCCGCAAAAGCAAGGCCTTAATAGCTAAGTTAGTGATAAATTAAACCCAATCAACCCCCCCCAACAATCAACCCCCCCCCTGGGTCTTTATTGACCTGAATGTGCTTATCTGTGTTTGTTAGTTAATTTTCATGATATTTTAACGAAAATTAAGTTGTGAAATGTCACTTTTTGAGTATTTCCCGGTATTTCACAGTATTTCCCATTTGCCAAAATATGCCCTGGTGTTTTACCGGTAATACCGGTTAAATTACCGCCCGGTTTTTCCCCGGGGTGGATACCGGCCAACCCTGGTCCTTTGGTGGGGCATCAAGATGACCCCCAAAACTAATAACACAAAGTCTATTCAGAGAGCGATCCCTGGGTGAAGTCATAACCACGGACGTCACCGGCGATCCCAGCATGCTCGTCCTCTTTTCATCCCGCAACCCCATAGGCCCACTTCCTCGGGCGACAACCAGTGGGGCTGGGAGGGAAGGGATCGACATTGGAAAAAGGAATTTTCCAAAAAAAAAAATTAAATGGAGTTAAGAAAACAATACTGTTTTCAAAACAAACTCCCTCATATTTTGAACTCTCGCTTAGGGTTTCCAATTTGTCGATAATAACAATTGCATCGACATGGAAAAACCCTTTTCCGACTAGCACCGCAACCCGACCATAGCCGTAGGTAGTTGTCGCCCGAAAAAGACTAACATGATTCAAATAGAAAACCCAAGCGTAGAACGAACCCTAGGGCTACCCTCAAAGAGCGGACGCGTAGCCCTATACCCTTGGACACAGAGTGGCGAAAGCTACTAAAGGCTAAACAAGTAGGCCCCTCTTTCGCTCCCCGTCCACCATATAAGTTAATTCCGGTTAAAGTCCCGGGAATTGACTAAACCTGAACTAATCATGCTCAACGCCGTTCGAGGGACGTCACGGAAAAAACCTCCGCTCAGGACTCATACCTTCATGTAACTTGCTAGAGAATTGGAGAGCGCCAGCCAACAGTATTTAATGATTTGTTCTCGGCGGAGCCGCGGTGAAAGGCATGCAGAACTTGCGATAGCTCTGGTTGAATGAGCCGTAGCATGTTCGCCGGCCTTCACCGCATTGGCCTGGCTTTTATAACCTCGCAGACCCAACTTGCCAGAGTCTCTTTCGAGGCAGCCGTAATGCGGAGGTCGTGTTATCACAAACGCTTGCTCTACCCGCCCCGAAGGGGCCTTCGTACGGGAGAGTTAATATTTAAGAGCCCTTACCAGACACCACAGACGGTCCTCCCATACGGAAGAACCTGCTGACATGTCCGGTAAGAAAAAGGGCGGGGCCCTGAAGCCAGGTCATTCATTCTTTTGAAGGAAACCCCCGGGCGAATGGAGAGGGCACCGAAACGTCCAAACACAATGAATTTCCCCAGCGACAGAGCGTGGTAATTCTGAGGCTGAGGCGCGACGGCCGGACCCTTCGCCATATGAAGGAAATAGTCTTTAACGTAACAGCAGCAGACTGTGGCGGAACCCAACGGTTCATACGGAAAACCTGTCAAACTCCGTAGGGCGGTTGGCAAGTTCCCACCCAGGCATAACTGGCCTCGTTGGCGGCCTGGTTTAACTGCCAAGTAAGAGGCGATTCCAAAGACTCATCCCCTTTCCGGTACAGTCACCAGGACTCGTACCCCTCGGTGTAGAACTGAATCGCTGACCTGTAATTCATTTGATTGTGTTTCGTGTCTAGGCCACTACTGAATAAAGAATTCAGGAAGTCATAAGTGTCCCCCGAAACGGAACAAAGGAAGTGGCCGACAAATTTTTTTCGCCCTGCTAAAACATCTTAGCGAAGACCCGCCACCGTCCAAAAATTAAGTGCGTGTTGGAATCTTCCGCGCAAGCCTCTGCCGCCAATCGGCAGCCGTCCGAGAAAGGCCTTGCGTTCTGGAACTCTTCCTGCACGGCCAAGCCTGTCAGCGAACGGGGAAGGGAACGAGATGGATATAGATACGGAAGCAGAAAAAGCAAGGTCCCCTGGTCCCCAGATACGTCTGGACATCCGCAGGATTCTCCCACATGACGCGAGTCCCTCCCGCTGTAGCTTCCGCGGTAATCCCTGCAAGCAGGTTCACCAGCTGACAAAACCCACGGCTGACCGAGGCAGAGGGGCCACGAGTCTTACGTGCAGTCGACCTCTTCCGACCAATGTCTACCACTCGTGGGATGAGTGGAACGGGGGAAAGCGTAAGCTTCATCCCCGACCATTCCGGGAAAGAGCATCCAACACCCCAACGCTCCGGGCTCTCGTCCCAGGGATCTAACGACGGAAGCGCTTGGCATTTCTTGGCGGACGCAAATCGATCTAATCGACGGGACGATCGAGGGACCCGGAGATCTGTTGCGCTATAACCACCAGGAGACCGGGACCACTCCCAGAGAATGGGGTCCCCCCGCCTCAGAATAGACAGTCCGCAGTGACGTTGTGACCGCCCGGGAATGTGACATCTGTCAACGTGACCCTCTCTCTATGCACCACTCGACCAGGAGTCTCGTGTGAAGGCACAGAGTGGGGGATCTCGTTTGTTCCACCTTGCCGGTTGATATACAACACCACCGTGGTGTTGTAGGATCTGGAATGAGGAAGCTTGCAACGGCCACCAGTCCTGAAAATGATGCAGTGATAAAATCAACCACCTTCAGTTCCAGGACATTGGTGTGAATAGCTGTTCCGAGGTCGACCAGCTACCCCGAAACTGTCTCGTCCCGAAGTGACCCTGACCCCGCCCCAGCCCGGCCCGATGCATCTGGTGGTCAGAACCAGGCTGGGCTGTGGAGAAGGGAACACCACCCACGCCACGCCCCGGAGGAGATTGCTTGGCAACCTCCACCAAGACGCGTCCCTCACACATGGCGTCAATCGTTACCAGTCGGTCCAGACTGTCCGTTGCCGGACAATAGTGCGCCAGAAGGTGCAGCTGGATGGGGCGCATAACGATGCCGAGCACGATGTCCACAAAGGCTGCCATGAGCCAAGAAGAATAACCCGAGCCAAGCCAAGCAAACGAGCTTGGCTGGCCCCGGAAAGGAGCGTAAGCCCGCATTGAATGACCTTGGCTACAAACCGCTCCTTCTTGGGAATACACGACCATTGTGAAGATCCACCAGCGCGCTCCTCCTCTCCCCAGAAAACTGGGAACTGGCTCGGCCTCGACGTGGTTTCGATAGGTTCACGATAACCCCCACTTCCTGATCTCCTGCACCACCCCCTTGGTGTGGGCGATAGCAAGACCCTCTCGTCGGCTGTAGATCCACCAATCGTCCAATATATACAGGTTGATCCCCGTGCCGTCTGTGAACCGAGCCAACGGCCTTGACCACAAACGAGTTAAGCGTCGCGCGTCGCCGTGGACAAGGCCGAAACGGGAGAAACCCGACTCTGGTACGCTTCATGTCTATCTGGAAGCGTAACCAGACTTGGTTCTCCCCGTTCGAGAATCGGGATGTGGAGGTAGGCACCCTTGAGATCCAGAGATGTTGCCCAACAATTTTTGATTAGGCACGGAGAGGATGAGCCAACGTCCTCCATCCGAAATTGCTTTCGGTTTGATGAAGACGTTGAGCGCCTTCCGATTGAGACATCGGCCGCCAATCACCAGTCTTTTTGGGAGCTAGAAGAAGCTCGACCAAAAGCCAGCCCCCTCGAGAATCGAGGAGGATCGGGACCCTGCCTCTTTGCGTCGAGGTCCACTATCTCTTGAACACAGGACCTGACCTTCTCTGGATCTAAACGGGTAGCCGCGTGAGCCTTCCTGACAGAATGACGGTGCGGAGGGAAGCCCGTGAACTCAGACGTTAACCGTCGGAGACTCCACTCCTCACACCCCGCATGCCGACGTTTCCTCATCCAAGCGTGCTGGTATTTATTAATAAGCAAGACGCCGCCCACCGGGGGAAACCCAGGCTGGAAAATAATGCCAAATTTCCTTCCCGGGAACACAATCAAAAATCAAATTTCCTCCCGTCAAGATTGCAAAATTTCCCTCAATTCTTATTATTTCTTTATTTACATGACTATAAAATTTCCCTCGCAAATAGTAAGATTTCCCTGAACCAGGTTCCCAAGTTCCTACTTTTTTTTTCCAGACCTGATACAACCCCCCGGCGGAGTTCCTTGGGCAAAGGCCCTGGAACCGCGGCCGCCAACCCGTCAAACGCCAGACTTCTTGCGAGGACGCTTGGAGGTCCTGGCTCTTTTTTCCCCTTGCTACGCTTCCGCTTTCCTTCCCCTTTGCCCCCACACGTCCCGGAGGACGCCGTTAGAGACTGGCGGAGCGGCGGCGGCGGAAGTTTGTCGGCGTGGCCACGAGGCTTGCTGCCTTCCCTTAGAAGAACAGCTTTCTTCTTCGAGGTTGCAAGCTTACCCTTCCCTGCAAACCCACCTTCTTGGCGAGCCCAGCCTCAAGGGTCTTCTCGTTCGAAATCAGAGTCGCAACCTGCTCAAAGGCAGATTTCAACTCCGATCCGAACAGGGAAGACCCCGACAGGGAAACCCTGTTGATGCTGTCGCCAGCTGCGGAGAGGCGGTCGCTAAATGCGCTAGAGGGACTTTCTTTTATTAACTCCGCAGCACCAAGGTGCGCGACGAAAGGGCCATGGCAATATCCAGCGACCGTGATGCCAAACCCGGACACTCGTGTGACCTCCCGGCCCGCCTCTACTGCAGTCCCGTGGTTTGAGGGTCAGCTGAAAACCGAGAAACATCGCATGAGTGACACCGAAGTCGCCCGGCGATGTCGGCCAGCTCACCTCCCAGACCCACGAGAAGGCAAACAGGCTGGACCGCCCCTAGTTTGCTAAGGGCATAACTCCCATTATGTCTTTTGGAACATGTTTGTCATTAACGGATTTGGATTCTGCAATACAACGTAATACATTTCCCCTGTCACCTACCTCAACTTCTTCGATCTCAATTCCCTCCAAACGAGCGAACACTCCCTGCTTTCACTTCACTATCAATCAAACAATTGACAAACCATAATAAATGCGATGACATATGTGAAAAAACTCAAAAGAAATATATAGAATAAAAAGAAAAAAAGACCAGAATAAAAGAAAGAAACATAAAAATAATCTCTATACTCCTTACGAAATGAACATAAAAAAATATATAAAAAATAACAGACCTCCCCACAAAATATACAATCAACACAACTAGTGCCCCTCACCAACTCACCCTCTTCCATCACCCATCCCCCCCAACGACCTCGCCCCTCGTCCATATCCCCTCATCCCTCTACAAAAACATAGAAATCCAAATTTGAACATAAATTTGCGACTACATCACTTCAAATCGTTCCAATGCAAGCATGAGGGAGCATAATCGACCAAGGCCC
>JAMKCH010048251.1:0-26817 GCA_023653785.1 Ophioderma brevispina
TAAGCTTGTAGCTATGTATACTGAGGTTCTTTAAGGACAGTGTATTGTTGTAAGTCAAGCCTTCATAGCTAGTTACATAATCAATACTCTACTTACAAAGAGTTATCTACTAGGCAGAATCATGAAAATTTCAAGTTGTTCTGAACACATTGATTTTTATTTCACTTTAAAGAGCTTGAAAAACCCTTTAAAATGAGGGGTCTCCCATGCCCATGGGGTTCTCAGAACTGAAGTTATCGTAAATTTTCTTTCGCTGATTTGGCCTGTTTTGATGGACAAAACTGAGCAAATATCTGTGACCATGCACATTTTAACATGCACATTTTTACATGTACTATGGCCTACAAACATGCATGTACTTTAAAGCTAACTGTTATTAACACCTCTAATAAACATTATCTTGAGAAAATTTTGTAGGTTCTCACTCAAATTTGGAGTGGAACATATCAATGATGTCGAGGTGGCACCTTTGCGACGACGCGTTCGTAACTCATGCCTAATTAAATATTCAAAATGGCCGCCATCTTGCATTTAACTCGCTTCAACGTTAACTAAGCGCAGATTTTATCGGCCTGTGTAGGTATTATAGTGTAAGTATTCAACTTTAATTGGTTCTGGTTATGATATAAATGAATATAATTTATAACTAATTTCAAAAATGGCTTTCTTAATATTCAAAATGGCCGCCAAAATTTCAAAATGGCCGCCAAAATTTCAAAATGGCGGCCAAAAAGTGCAAAGTTGGATAAAAAAGGATAATTTTGTTTGAAAAAAAAGCAATCTAAATTATGAGTTGATATTTAAATTAACATTTAGAATTTACAATACATTCAAAATAGCCACCATTTTAAAAATGGCTGCCATATTTATAGTACCATATTATAGACATAACAATTTCAAGTGGTTTACTTTCACACCGAGTATTTTTTTGTGAACATATTTATTACTTCTGTGCATCTTTTCTTTTCAGATATCAACATGGATCAATACATGGGACTAATTCAAGTGCAGTGCAGTTTTATAAACAACAGTATCAAATATGGCAGGATATATGGATTTATTCAAGTGAAAACAGACTTGCTCTCCATTTCATTTGGTCAAATAGATCATTTGACACAGAAAAAAATCTGAAAAACTGTTTGGTTTTTTTCTTGTGTGTGTGTACATGTGAGTTTGCATGTAAAATTAAAATCTTTCTTTTTCCGTAATAAATTAACATAAAATATGGCATAATGATACATGGTCTTAATCAGAGCAGTAATATTATAACTGTCATACAGAACAATAAAAGTAACATTGAAAAAGAAATGTTTTGTCTCCTTTAGTTTTGGTCATTAATTCTGCTACATTTTTTGTCATTTGGCCAAGGAAAAAAATGCTTGTTTCAACACTTTTCCAAAAGGTTCAGTCGTTTGGAAAAATTTAATTTGTAATTTCTTATAAATCATAGCCAAAAAAATAAAGTCTAAATAATTAAGGATTGAATTTGTGGGGATTTAACAGTTTGTCACTCAATTTATGTTTAGATCATCTTTTTTCTGAATACCTTTTGCGGAATATTGAAAATAAGGGTCATTTATTCCTTTTGTACAGTAAAAACTTATGACGTTCAAAACAAGGTCGGTCCAAAGAGAGGACAAGCAAACATTTGCCTTGGCTTATGACATATTTAAGTTCTGGTACAGGACATGTCCTCCAACGGCAATGTCTGTAATAATTTCAGAGATTGTTTGAAATGTGACTCGGCTTCTTCATCAAATTGGCACTCGTATTCAGCTCCTATCTTTTTTCCCTTCGGGTCTAGTCGAAGAATGGGCCCCGGCACTTGTGTCAACCCATCTTCGGAGCACTTTGTTGAAAGTGCAACCCGATGAAGAACGGATCTTGTCTTATTTGGTAAATTTCATATCTTATCATCAGTTAGGCACCTGTTATGAGTTCTTTCAATATGTCTCTTCTCTGTTTCGCTTTTGAAAGATGAGCTTTTTTCTTCTGGATGTGTGCACCTAAAATATCCATTCTAAATCGAATCTGCTCTTTCAGAGCTGCCAGCGCTGGTGTTTTTTTCATCTGTTTGTTGCAGTATCTATAGCCTCCTCCTTACCCACACTCCCAGACTTTAGCACGCTTATCAATACTCTCTCCCTTTCTTCTCTTCCATGCTGTTCTTTCCTCTCAATTTCCATACGGGACTCCTCCAACCTTCTCCTCATTGCATTCTGCAGCTCCTCTTTCCTTGCCTTTTCTTTCACACGATCCTTTTCTTGCGTCTGATTAACTTGTTTCCTAAGGAAGCACGTTCTTCCTTCGTCTTCCTGCTAGGTTAATGGTACCCCGTTGTTTATCGAAAACTGTGATTTGTCCCGATACATTTCTGCAATGATGCCTGGAATCTAGCTTTGTTAATTCTCGAATCCACTTTTCGCAATACACGTTCCCCAGATATATTATTGCTTGAGCATGACTCTGCCACTTTTTCCAGTTCATGATCTGTGTCATGGATGATACTTCCACCGTGGAAGGTGGTCTCCCATTTGCCGGCTCATGACGTCCGTCACGCTATGAATAAGCCCAGATAGAACTCGGGACGTCTCTCCATCTTGAGGGGTTTTGCTGTCGTCCATCTATGTACGTGGAATCCTTCTTTGTTCGCTTCAATGCTGTTTTCTCAAATCCAGTACGAGGCTGCTTCAGCAACACCATCCAGTTGTTGATTAACTTTTGAGAAACATCACTGGTTTGTAGGATTCCTTGTCTTGTTTTCCCGTGTCCAATCCCTCCTGGGCCTGTAACTCTTGTTCAGAATCCTAGAGCACGAGTAGGCTGATTTTCCCACCCTCATGTTGTTAATTGCATGGTGCAGATTGTTTCTGGGTTTAATCACCTTTGTTTGAACTCCTGTATGAGTCCATCGTACAGTTAATCCTCTTGACAAAATTATATAGTTGACCGATTTCCCACCAATCTTGGATACAACGAGCTGTTCACCCCTCCCTTAATCCCCTTATATTTTAGAAATTGTGGCAAGTCCTGTGGCAAACCACAACTGCTGTCATGAAACAGTTTATCTATACTGCGTAGAGTTGCCTGTGTTTTACTTTCACCGCCTTTCTGATATGGCAATTTGGCGGTGGTTTCAAACCCCAGTGTGAGTTCATGTGCTTTAACAAATTTGTCACATTCTTTATGTATTGTGTCCAGTGGGTGGATAGCACACCTGAATGAGTTCAACTTTCCACCTTTTATCTCTTCTAAACCTCTATCAACTGCTGTATTTGTAATGACTCTGTCAGTCATTGTATTTGATACTCTCTCCAACATGTTTGAGTCCACATCACCTAAAACTGTTGTTATGCAATCAACATAATCCTTTGCTTTGCCACCCACTGTTTCTCGACCACCAATTAAGTATGTGTCCTTCTTAGTTTCTAATTCTACCTCAACGATATGTCGACCATTCTTTGTCGTCCCATCATATTTTAATGTCATGTGGTTTTCGTCGGCTAAAACTTCTCGTAGATGGTGTTTTGACAACGCACTCATCTCACTACTAATTCTTTGCTGAGATGACTTTGATGGTAATTTGCCATCCAATGTTGCAGGGGTGAGAGTTGTGATTACAGTTTCAATTGCAGGACCGACTTCATGCTCTGCAACGCCAATCCCCTGCAGCAACATTGATGCTTCCTTAAAAGCAGGATGAATCCTTCCCTTGTTTTGAGGATCTCGTGTTGGCACTTTATTAATTTGAACCTCATGGAGTTCTTCTTCGGTAGTCAGCAATTTATTCTGCACATAACGTAGCTCCTGATTTTGTCTCTGCACATATCAACTGCCGTACTCAAAGATCTGGCCACAGGTTTGAGTCCCTTTTGCTACAGATTTGTTACCACTTTTTCTTTTGGCACGACACTTCCTGTTTGAGTTTCTGAGATTGCAGTGATTTCAGCTTTTCTGATTTGGTTTCAGCGAGACACACATGTTTGGCCCTTTTTTTCAAGTCTTTTTCCACTTCTACTTCACAACCACTTTGAAAATCTGATTTCTTCTTCTTTTTATACTTTGCACACATGCTTTGGCTTGTCAACTTTCCTATCACTTTGTACATGTATAAGTTCTCTGTTGAGTTGTGCTCAGGGACTAGTTGAGTTTTTTTGTTTACCTTTTAAGTCTTTCAATTTCAACTTTGTGTCCTCTGTTAGTAGTTTCCTTTTTCGCTCCATTATTTTCCCTGTTTTAGCCTTTCTACCTCGGCATTGTGTTCCTGTTTGGTCTTCATTCCGAAGTAGTCTGGCTATTTCAGCATTTAATTTTGCAATGTAATTTGCAGTATCCTGTGTGAGTACTTGCTTTTCCCATCACCTTTCATAGTGCGGTGATTTGACATTTTCTTCACTAGATCAAAGCACCTGTTCAAAAGGGCCACTTGGGGATGTTTTGGGGTTCGGCTCTAGTATATCTCTTTCACGTCCATCATAGAAACATTTTCGCTTTCCTGCCACCTTCGGAGATGTGTAGATCTGCTGCAGATATTGCTTGCGCTTCTCTGGTCCTCGATGTTCACGGGATGTTTCTCCACGTCTTTGAAGCTCGTTCGAATCGTTGACGGTGGAAATAGGTTATTGTATACTTGCTCCATCAAAGTGGCTACATCCTTCCATGTTACAGATGATTTTTTGCCGCTTACTGCCTTGGATACTGATAGAATGAGCTCATTGGTAATAACATCTGTGACAGTGAAGCAAGATCTCCTGCTGGCGGTGTTTCATAAAATAAACATATTGTAAAAATGTAAACCATTTTGCATGTTTGTGGTTTTATTTGTATATAAGTATTAAACAGAGAAGGCACAAGAACAGGGCCGTACGCAGGACTAACCCCATAAAATGGTCCTTTTTGGGGCTTTTGAGCAAGTTTATCACCAAGTGTGCAGTTCTGTTAATTTTTTTTCTAAATGTTGGACTTTTTATCAAAATTCAGCAAAAAATGGACCTTTTGTCGCACCCCCCCCCCCCCCCCCCGCGACGGGCCTTGCAAAGAAGATGGAAAATAAATAGATTTAGAAAAACAAGTTTCCAAGGTATTTCGTTTTCATATAAGGACATTTCTCAATTTTACGATCTGTCGCATCATCTTTTTTTGAAGGCTGACAGCAGTAAATTGCAGATGGCAGCAACTTTTGATATCGCATGGTTTAGAATGTGTTCTTTTCATTTGTAGTAGTTAAGAAATAAAAAAAAAAACAAATTACAACAATGTATCTTGTATTAATCTTTCCCTGGAGATGGCAGCGCACGATAGCGTAAAAAAAAAAACAATGTGCGCTTGGCTGGATTCGATCCGGCGACCTGCGTATTACATACCGGCGTCTTCCCAATCAATCCCGGGTTGTTTTTTTTTTTTTGCGCTGGCCATCTCCAGGGAAAGATGAATAAAATATTTTGGTCTACCTGGAGAATTAAATAATTATCCATACCATACTCAGTCATGGCCCTGCATCCGAACCCCCACCTACGTCCAGCCCCCACCACCCCCAAAACCATTCACAGACCCAGGCCGGCCAACATGAGCTCTACACACAAAAACCCCCCTATTTATTTAAAACATTTCATGACAAAAATTGGAAGAAAAAAAAATGAAAACTAATGTATCAAATAAAAAACATTTCAGTGCCATCATCTTGTACCCCCCTATAGCCATAATAATGGAACAGTCCATCTGACCCAGTCGAGCGTGGGTTGGGTACAGACTGACATTCAATTTTTTTACTTAGGGGACTACATTGATTATATACCCATTGTATACATTATAAAATTATTTTATGAATGGGTAATTTTCATGTTTATTCACATGAAAAATATCAAATACTTGCTTTTAGAGTAGGAATTGTTAGTCTGTGTGTTTGGTTGAGTAATCGTAATTCTTGAGCAGTATGACATACTTGATTTGGACGATAGTTGATTTAGCGTTGGGTGGCCGAATCGGTTTCCACGACATTCTCATCGACACCGGGCATTTTCGCAGCTCAAATTCAACCACCTGGGACACGTTTAACACAAGGGCACGGTGGGGAGTGGTTACCAAGTAAACAAAAGTATGGGTATCGCTTTTTCGGGGTTTCAAGCTACGTCGAGACCATCTACTACCTTATTTTGAGGCCAAAAGGGTAACCAAATCGGACGGGGGAACACGATGAAGTCGGGCGTAACACGGTCGAATAATTTACAAATTCACTTCCGAAATCGGGAACATCTTTCGAAGTACGAAGCAATATTTGTGAATGAATCAAAGATGGCGTCTCAAGCGACAGGACCCATAACATAGTAACAGAAAAAACACTATCACTTCCGCACTGTACCCACAGTGAGCTATGGGAGTTGGTGGGAATGGATCGCGAGTTCCGGATGTTGTGAGTAAAGCGGTCACAGCAGCGATCTAAAAATAGGATACTGTGGAGCACGCCGCAACGGCGATTTGCCCGGGAATCTAGCTGTATATACTATTTTAAGTGTTTTATGATAATTAACTTTTAGGGATGTTGGCAAAGTTTATTTTGGAAAAACTTTGCATTTTGAGTCTGTCCAATTATTGTGACCAAACGTCTTTGTATTTGTGGACCAGAGAAGATGTAAGAAGTTGTGACAGAGTACTCGGTCATAACCTATCTATCGGAAATCATGATAACGAGTTATTTTCTCAAGCTTGAGGTATTCAGGCTTAGTATTTTGAGAGGTGTAATTTTGGTTCTGTCTCTTGCAATTGATTGTTCATTCTTTGTCAGTAGGTAAAAAATCAAAAACACTGGTACAGGGCTTCCAAATGTTATCAAGACATGGTGATGAGGGCTTCCAAATGTATCAAGAAAGTCAATTACAGATTAAAATTCTCTATAGGCAAGAAAACTTTTTTGAGTTAAAATAAAAAAGACCCTTTGCACTGCCTTAGTCCTCTGTTTGTTTGACATTATATCTCATCATGGTCCCTATGGCGGTACATCCAAATCTATGTGTAAAAACTTCAATGTGCCCAGAAAAAGGTAATAAGATTAATTCTCAACCAAGGATCCTCTATCATATATAAGTGTGAGGATTTTCAAGGGCTGGGGATTCCTTATTCTAATGTCTGCACAGGGCAAAGCCAATTATGCTTAATCATATTTTTAAAATGTCCACAATCTAGGACCTCCCTATCTGTCTGATAATTTTACCAGGGTGTCTCAAGTTCACACCTACAATACCAGGTCAAGTCAATACAATTTTTATATCACAAATGTAACAGATCAAATTCAGGCTCTTTTTATCTTAATGGTATTCCTCATGACTTGGTCTGAAGTTCCAAAATTCAATTAACAAAATCAGTGTGTATGGGAATTTCAAAAAGGGAGTGTTTCCGTAGCCGTACACGGCTACCTAACCCCAGGGTTCCGTAGCCGCAGTATACGGCTATATAACCAAAACAGGCCGTGTGGTTAGGTAGCCGTAAACGGCTACGGAGCGTGTCCACAGTGGATAGGTTATATAGCGGGACACAGTCATGCGTGACGAACGTACTATTTTATAAACGTACCAAGGAATCGCCCCAAGAAGAAGAAAAGCGAACTCGTGATATTTACGCAATGAAGAGTGATGATCATTTATTAACATGTGCAATTATGAATTGACTTAGGATCCCAATAAGGTCAGTGATAGTTCGCGGACTTGCGATATCCCAAAATAAATTAACGCATAAAGATGCTTACCAGGAAATCTGTAGCGTTGACATTTTTTATCTTAGTTATTATTCTTTTGCTCTTGCAGAGAATTCATAAAATAAATAATTTGTGCGTGTAAAATATAAAGCGGGATTGAGAAAAAGAATGTTCTGGTCAGGTCGTGTTTTATGCGCTTTTGTAACCTTTGGATAAACACTTCACAAAACCACTAGTATTGTTATATTGCATTTCTTAATAAAAGAAACAAATTGTTGCCTCTAAAAGAGCTCAGGGAAGTTATGGTTCTCGTTTAAAGGAACGGTTTTATATAGAATAAACAGAAGAAGTCGAAAATCATATTTCTAGTGATCGTTCAAAGAAACTCTTTAAAAAGTAGGCATTCATTTAAAAAACTCCTCTTCAACATGCAGTTGTAACACATCATATGGAGGAGAGGGTTTGCATGTCTTCTTCAGAATGACCCTGTTTTTCAGAATGAGAAAAGAATACTGACCTGAATTTTCACTAAGTCTAGGTTTTTTTGTGTCAGGGATTTTCACCAATTGAATTAACCACCAAAACGACCGTTTTCAAACACAAAAATAAGGTTTAAATTTAGGACAAAACATAGTTTGTCTCTCAGCTTCCCTCGGCATACTTTTAAAGATTTAGCTCATAGCTCTATGCGGTCGGCGGCGAATTTTGACTTTTTTTGATATTTTAAAGATTTTTTTTCTAATTTAGCGCTACTCGGTACTTTTCTTCATCACAGAAGTATGTCTCAAAATTTGGGGAAACCAAGGACCTATACGCAAATAAAAAATGGAACTATCTGGACTATATTGTGTTTTTTTTTTTTTATTTTGTGAAGTTGTTTTATGCCTTAGATGCAAATTTTTCCCAAAAATAGTTCTTGCGACAGGACACGAGGAGAAACTGGCATATCCCAAACATAGTGTTGGAGGTACAACGTTTTTTCCTATATGAGGAAAAAAGGTTTTTGCTTATCTATTATAAAGTAAACAAATGTGTGAATTAGGGTAATTTATTACGTAGGCCTAAATGTTTTGAACTAATTCCAGATTCATTTTAAATTTAAGCCATGGACAGGGGCGGTGGGAAATATGAAATTGATATTGAGTACTTGAATTTCTTTGAGATTTAATTTCAATCAAGGATCTTATCTGATGGAGATTGGAAACAAGAAATAATTATGTAATATCAATCACTCAAAACCTTACCACAAAACACTTAACCTCCCAAGCACGATGGCTGCGGGTCGTACTGGGAATTTCACTGTATGGCCCAGGAATTCAACAATTATTTAAAGAGACACGCATGCAAGCACACAACAAGAAACAACTCATATCTACATTAAAGGACTATAACCGGGACTTTTGTTGATGGGCTCTAATGACTTAATATGTGATGGAAACTTAGTTATATGTCTTAATAAGTTTTTGAAGGGCGATATTTTGATTTGCCGTGATGACGTACATAATGTCGCTTTGTGTACATCTATTCAAACTATTATCTGTAGTGTTTTTTTGGTTTATTCTTCGAAGCCCTCCAGTTTGTAGTTTTAACACGTTGGAGTAAAGTAATCCGACATTACCAAGATGTTCCCCAAATTAAAACTGCAATATCAAAAAATGAAAAACGTTAAAAAAAACAAAAATATTTTTCTGGTTTAAAAATAACTTCAAATTTAGGTAAGGTGCATGAAGCAAGCTACCCATTGATTCACTCTATTGACACTGTTTTGATATGCAAATTAATAACGCCGCACAGGCCTTTGTTCGTGGTGTGAGCGATACCATGTACTTCCAAAAGCAATACTTTGTTATTCTACAAAGTACAAGCAAGTCCAAATTCTTTGAAACACGAGTAGGTAAAATTCTTTTAATAACAAATTTTTTATTTTTAGTATTTTTCTATCATGTGAGATCAGTTTTGAGGGAATTATGCATAATGTTTTTCATAAAGAGGAAAAACTTGCTGCTTTAAGTCGAATTGCCAAGACCAACACAACCTTCATCCCCGGCTGCGCTCTCTGAAAATTGTTGTATTCGTACGATGTCCTTAAGGATGGTGCGTACGGATACCGAAACACTCCCGGGATATTTTACGGATACGGCTACCGAACCCTGGGGTTAGGTAGCCGTATACGGCTTCCGAAACACTTCGTTTCAAAAAAATGCTTAAGAACATTCTCTTGCAAAATATTTTTTTTTTTTTTTTTTTTTTTAATTTTAGGTGCAATAGTTCGGGAGGCAGTGACATTCATTCGGTTGCTTGTAATTGCGCGTTTTGGAGGGTGGCTTAAGCTTTCAAGGTTGAAGGGAGGGATTAATTTGTGTTTTCTTGTTTCATTGCTCTTTAGGTAGGGGTGGGGCTAGGGGGTGGGCATTTTAGGTGTCGAGCAAATTTTTTTTTTATATGGAATGTATTTTGCCTCTCCATCTATTACTAGCTTTTGCTTTCTGATTTATTGTATGTATGGTGGACTCGTGCAATATTATATGATTTTTAACTAAAATTTTATTGCCATGTCTTGTATTAGGGGACCCTTTGGAAATAAAGCTCTTTAAGGGCTTTTAAAGGGTTATCCCATGCATATCTGTGGATGGTCTGTCAGTAACATGTGCTTTTGTATTTTATTAACTGTCTTTTTAATGCTATGTATTTTTGTAATTATGTATGCATGAATAACTCAAATCAGGGTTTCAAGTCCAACAAGTGAATTCAAGTTGATGATCTATACATCAATTGATTAGTAATTTAAGATTCAGATGGAAATTAGATTTTGCACAATTTGTGTGGATTAATTACTTAACATTCAGATAAGATGAACTTTTACTGCAATGTTGTCAAAGGGCAAATTTGGGGGAAAATCACTGCAGTGCTATTGAACCATTGGACCCATTGAAAAATGTTGATAAGTAGTCAATGAGCAGGTAAGGGGATTGTTCAAAAGATTCTAACCGAATAGCTGTAAAGCCCCACTCAAATTTAACGGTTAGGAATTCTCAGGTAACGCATAATGGGCGGAACGTTAACTAAAACATGACCCGGATTATCCTTGCTTAGATTCTCCAGGTACGTATCTCATTCTCAGTGGAAAAGTTAATCCGATCTGGAAGCTTAAAGTCTTTACAAGTTGCAGTCTGGCAAACTAAGTACATATAAGTTCATCGTCCTATTTTTTTCTGCAACGCAGGCCCGCCCGAATTTAACTCTCTCGTCTCTATGTTTTCCTCACTGAGGTGGTTTTAATCCTCATAACTTGCATCTCAACTTATTACAAGCTTAGGATGCCTATTCTTTACCTTTTCCATTCTTATGTCGTATGAAAGTCGATGTTATGTGTTTCCCGTAAACCCGCCCGGCTTATGATTTTCTGCCCGCATTTGAGATGCCTGAAATCTCTAAAATGTTTCATATTTTGTATTTTAAAGAAATATCAAGGTTTCTTCTTGTGATCGCATCTTGTGAATGTGATTTTAGTAATTTTAAACCAAAGAACAGTTGCAAAACATTTTAAATGTTGGTGGCGTTTTGACACAATACTATTTTAGCTATTTATAGCACGCTGAAGGTTGGTGAATTGCTGTTAATTCAATTACGCATAATGATAATGAAAATGAAAGAGTTTCCTCATTATATTTGCAAAAATTGTTACGGAAAACATAACTTGACTTTCATTGGCCTTATTGATTTCATTTTATTCATTTTCAATGTTTTAAAGGAGAATATGTCATGATTTTTGAATATTTGGAAATTTGTATGGAATGGAAAGCTTAAGTAACGTATATTACATAAAATCCAAAAAAATAAGTTTGAAAATTGTCCACATTTGTTGATATTTTGCCCTTTTGTAATTTCCGCCCAATAGCGTACTCGAAAACGATTCCGACAATCCACATGGCAGGCCAAATGGTGACGTCAAGTGATGACACCTCTTTACGTCGTTGTGACCATCATGTCGCAGTGTTGCCACTTCCCTATAACTGCGATCGATGTGCTTTTATATCAATAATAATGAACACACACGAAATTAAAACAATATGTCATTGTAACTTATTTTCAATTTTATTATTACTTTCATTAATCCATCCATATTACGTTTCAGCAACCATAGAAAGGCTATTTACTATGTCAGCAATAACAATTCGAGTCAACACGATGTTTTGGTCATCACTTTGACGTCACGAGGAGATCAAAATTGGCGCTTTTGATCACTGAACCGTGCGAAAAATCCGCCCTTTTCTTCGTATGTCAAAACAGCAAAATTAAAATGCCTCTATTTTGTTATTTTACATCAAATTGTCTTTTTTTTCGGGAATTCCGTGATGTATGTACATATATTTATAAAGGTAAGTCAAACTGAAGCTGTACCAAGATCTTGACATTTTTCCTTAACTTATTGTGTTGGAGGTTTATTTATTGTGTGGCGCCCTTTGAGTGGCGTTGATTATGCGCTCATTCGTAGAAAATATTATAGGGCCCCAGATTTGAAATCATTATCCAAGATATTAGCCTCCTTCAGGGGGGGTGCTATTTCCTGAAGGAGGCTGATCTTTTTTAAATATTGTTTAACTTTTTTAAAATGTTGGACTAGAATTTACTGGTGTATGTTTTTAAAGGTTTTTGACTTTGTTTTTAAAGGGTTTATATGTTTTTAATCTTAAGTGTACTAACAGGCTAGTTTTTGAATTTAAGTATGTTGGTTTTTTTTTTTTTTAAAAGATGTTTTTGCGGTCTGAAAGAACTATCTACTGCAATATTGATTGCCTTATTAGCAAAATTAACTATTAAATGTTGCCCATGGAGGTTGCCATCTTTTCGGCATTGGTGACTTCGCTCGGCATTGGTGACGTTGTAGGACTTTGTAAGTCCATAGATAAAACGTGTCGAAGGAATGTCGAGGGTACTCCTGTAGAAAATCGGAATATATAGTGTGTCCGTAGAAAAGCAGTCACGATCGATTAAAAACGGGGGCGGATTCTTGAACATGAATATCGCGAAAATGTTTGGTTAGGGCATTCACTTATCTTTCACTGGCTACTTATTTCAAGACCACTATGTACTATATACCATCATGATTCCAATTTTTTTTCTCGGGGTCTATCAAATTGCTGCAATCATACGGAAGATTTATAAACGTTTTACTTGATATCAATAATATAGTGTCATTTTTCCTTGACTGAAAGACAATCTTATTTGAAACAAAAATGTATTTATAATAATGTTGAATCGCAAATTATTAGCCTGGCATTTTGCTTTAATGACACGATATAACAATTGTGTTGAGTTGTCGTTTAAACTTATTACTCCTCAAACTACTCACTCATCACCACTCACTCACTCACTCCCCTCACTCACGCACTCACTCACTCCCTTTGAAGCTCTATTCGGGACTGTCATTTTTCAATAACGCGATTTCCGAGTCTGAAAAGGACCTCGATTTTCTTTTAAATTTGTGAGATTTTACATTAGACCAATTGCTTAAAAGAAAATATTTGTTTAACGATTTAACCAAAGAAATCGCATGAAAAACAAGGTCTCATGCAAATTTTCAATTTATGCCGTGTTTTCGCTATGGACTGCATTGTCTCAATCTGATTGAGATGCGGATTGTTGACACCTCGCGAATCAAACTAGTACATGTAAATTCAATATAATGGCGTGGTGTGTGTTTTATGACTAAAAATGTAATGAATACCTAGTTATCAAGTCCAAGTCGCTTTTTGTTTCTTTTTTTAGGGATCGGGATGTAAAAACCGCGTTTCCCTTCATTTGTTGACCAAACTATCGTGCGTCCGAGTTTAACATTTTAATTTTAACACCCGTCTCCACCCAAATCCCTAGAAGTATTTTCAAGAAGAAAACAACCTTGTCGTTTTCTATAGCTTTATATGAATATGATAAGAAGAAATAATAGAAAAGTGCACATCCAAGATGCGAAAATTACTAAATTTCCAACGCCCACCCCTTATTATTGGCACGGCAATCCTATCATACATCGGCTATACAGTGAACTCCAATGCGGGGGGGGGGGGGGTGTCATGAAAACAGCATATCCCTTACTTATGTGATGTGCTCAATGTATTATTTACATTCTTGAAGACCATTCACAGATGTTGAATCTCCCAAATCATACTTTGTTCCACAAAAATGTGTTATAACAGCTGTATCTCTTTGAGTAACGCCGTAAAGAGTGCCAAAATGCACGAAAAATGGGATATTTTAGAATATATAAAATTAACTTGGAGACCCATCACTCCCGTTTTCATGTGTCTTAGGAAGCAAAAAATGGCACTTTTTCTAAAAAGTCCTTATTTGTAAAAAAATAAAAAAAAATAAAAACCAACATGTTTTCAAGTGTGTTTCGAAGGGCGCACAACATAAATCACTCACTTTTTGGGACAGATAAAAACCTACCGTTTTAATGGTTAAGCCATCTGGTGGAGACCTGGCGAATCCCAGCTACTATTTAGCTACATGTAATTGACAAGATGAAAGTCACAACGTAGTCACCCAGGGTTAAAGCCCCTGATTTAAAGTCCTGTGCCTTCTGAGTCCAACATTGGTCTAATACCAAACGCATGCTGGGTTGGTCCTAAAGCCAACTGGACGGTCCAACAACCCTGATATTGACAAAATATGCAGGACAACTTTGTAAGACGCAAAAATTCTTTCATCCCTCAGCACATTAATGTCGCAGACCTGTCAACAACAGCCAGAAACTAGAACTTCGGGTACATGAACTCATGAAGCACAACTGTATGATATCGATGTCATCTGCTACAAGAACACCGCATTGTGCACATGAACCTCTACTAAAGGAGAATATCCATGGATATGCACTTAATTACAGCCTCTGCCTGGAAGAACAAGAGAAATGCACTGCAGGAGGCTTGTGGGGTTTTCTTTTTATCACCAAAGCTCTCAATTCATTGCCAACCTTGTCAACTTAATGAGCGCTCTTGAAGCTTACACTGACTGGCAATCCTGAAACAACTTCATTTTCTGTTACCGACCCCACAACGACTATCCATAAGAAACTGTCTCTCACGTTTACCATGAACTTGCCACTGCCACCAGTACTTTCCAGCCCCTATCGTCTGTACATCCCTGGAGATTTACAACACTGAAGCTTGGCCTGACGACGGCCCGCTGTTCACTTGCAACACCGAGTCTTAACAGAATGGAATGTACTGAAGGACTTCATGGAACATTTAAACCTGTTGCCAACTAATACCAAATTCCAAATCAATCAGGTAGACTGTGGACCCCCGCCTCCCAAATGGAGAATGTCGCAACTGGACTATATTCTGGTCAGAAAGAAGTGGATTAACACATTAAGACCAAAGCCTACCCTTTTGAAGCTGTTAAGTCTGATTACAGAATTCTCTTGCGGAGGCCAGATAAGTTATCGTCAGAGTACACCCCCCAGAGATCCCATGAAAACAATTGACTGGAGGAGGGTGGTGGGGATAACAATCTGCGAGCAGTATACTGGAGCAGTACATAACAGGTCAACACTCTTGTTGATGAGGCTTGAAGACAAGAACTCCAGAGCAGTATATGATGTCCTCCCTTCAGCCAACAAAGAAAGGGGATGGCATTGGAGAGATGCTACCCTAAAGAGGAGAAGACTACTGCCTTTGCCTCACACTACAAAGTCCACGAATCCAGAGAAGTCTGCAGCCAGAAGCACCATACTAAATCCACAAGAAGCTTCCAATCAGAACCTTGATGCTGCTAAGGCTGCACATGATGAATGCATACAATATGGTGCTTGAGGAGCATGTTAAGTCCAAGGCTAAAGCACTTGACACCCGCCATCTTGAACAAGCATGCTGCTGCCTGTGAGGCATTGAGGTAGATGACTGACCGCTAGGCCACCCCACCTATCCTATAAATCAAAGGTGAAACAACTGAAGAGCGCCTTGACACATGGTGTCAGCACTTTAGTTCTCTCTTGGCAAGCCAGTTCAGAAAACACTACTTTGAGAAACCTTTCTTCAATCACAAGTTAACAGATGCCCTCTTATGAAGACTGGACCTTTCACTATAGGAGGTGCTCAGATCTCCCTGAAGAAACTGACAACACCAAGACGCCTGGGTCCCGACAACATTCCTGGAGTAGTCTGGAAGAATCCCACTTTCCCTGATCAACTGTTAGAATTTTGAACAACACCTAACATGGGAACCAAACCAGCTGCCTTTTCACATCATGCATCATTCCTCTACCAAAGCAAGGCGACCTCCAAAGAAAAAGGAAAAGATAAAGATATAGGAAGGAAAGGGAGAAGAAATGAGAGGGAAAAAGGTAGGAAAATTGAACGGAAGCGGAGAAACGGAGAGCTGAAATAAGACGAATAAAGGCAGAGAAGAAAAAAAATAAAACAAGAGGAAAGATGAAATAAAAGAGAGGGGACAGGGAAGAACGGAAGGGGAGAACAGACAGTCAACAAGTCAGTGATGAACAAAAGGAGAGGAGAGCAAGATGTAAAGAGGAAAAAAGTGCAGATAGGGGAGAATACAAAAAAACGGGGTGGGGGGGGGGGGGGGTGGGGGGGTGGCGCAGAAGGAGTACGGGGTGGTAGGGGTTGAATATAGGACGACAAAAGCTAAGTGAAAGTGCTGAAGGAAAAGGGCAATGTCATGAAAAAGAGGTGCGAAAAGTACTTAACAATTCGAAGGAGAATCGAGGGGAGGGGGTAAGGCAAGGGCGGACAAAGGAGTGAAAAAAAGGTAGGGGGGAAATGGAAACCCGCAGCCCCCTCTCGCGTCTTGCCTCACACTGTCAACACTGGCCTCTTAAGATCTACAACTCCATGTGCTGTCAACCGAATCACTCCTCATATAGATCCGCATTCTCATAACGGAACCAGAACGTTTTCGCAAAGGCAGATCAAACACTACCTCAGATACTTGCCCTCATAGGATCTAGAAGAGTTGAAGAATTTCCAGAGAAAAGCTTCAATTGTGTTTTGTAGATTTTTCAAGGCTTTTGACAGTGTACAGGAATGTAATGCTGCATATTCTCGCCAACTACGGTGTCCCACGATGAGACTGTCAAGGCAATTGCCATCATGTTGAATAAAAAACCCATTAGCTTTGGTTCAGACCATGGATGGCCCCCAAGGAGTTCCTACCAACTACTGGAAATCCTCCAAGGAGATACTCTTGCTCCTTATCTCTTTGTAGTCGTTGTTGATTACATTCTCAGACAGTCTTGACATCAATGGACAACAAAGGACGCATCATCAAACCCAAGCGTTTCTAGACGTCACCAAAGTCCGCATCTCACAGACCTTGACTACGGCAGATGTCTAGCCTAACAGCCGATCTGATGTGTGGTGCACGAGATCTGCTAACATCACTTGAGAATGCTGCAGACAACGTCGGCCTACATCTAAATGCCAAGAAGATTGATATTGAACTGTCATGAGAATATGATCATCCAACCTATCTGCACAACAGATGGTAGCCACTCAAAAGAGTTCAAGGACTTCAAGTATCTAGGGCATATGTTGTGCCACAGCAGAAAGATTTCCCTGTCACGCAGGACAAGCTTGGAATGCAATAAACTACACGACTTATGGCATCTGGTTCTCCAATTCAACCAACGGAAATTCCATTTAGACCTGTGTAGAGAGTATCCTGTTATTGGATCTGAAGACCTGGGACCTGAAGAAAAGCTACAGGATAGACTGTGGCCACCTAACACCACTTCTTATGCGAGTACAAACGATCCTGGCGTTAGCGCGGGACCAGGAGCGCGATGTATATGGAGATGTCGCTCCAGTTTCGTCTTCTGTTGCCCTTCGCGTGCACTATTTTTGCCGTCGCTGTCCGTCGTCGATTGATCAGTGTCTCGGACGTCCATGTTTACATGTTATGTGGAAGTTACCATGCCAAACAGGGGTCGTCGCCCGTTACCTACATTGATGTGATGCCGCTCGAGACATCCGGCGGGATCCGTCTGGCATCCCCTACTTGATGATCATGCAAGGGACCTTTTGGCGCAACATTGTGAACAGCATCTCGGCTGCGGCCGTTAGATAGATCAAGTATCACGAAGTGGAATAGAGCTTTACACTATATGCATTATCGCGATATAAGCATCAAAACCGCAAGTTGTTTCCGAAGAACGAAAAAAGGGGATTATAGGAATGAAGCTAAAAGGAGGTAGTGGAGGTCGCAAGGGATGCTGGAGGAAAGAGGGAGAGATTGGAAGAAAGAGAAAGGGAGTAAAAAAACCGGGAAGGGGAAGAAGAAAGAGAAAAAAAAGTGCGCAAAAAGGAGTGGAAAAGGGGGGGGGGGGGAAGAAGATGGGTGGGAAACAAGAGAAGTACATGGGAAAGAGAACACGTCAGCGTATGAGGCGAAGGAGAAAAGGGGAACGGATCGAAGAATCAAGAGGTAGAGAAGAATGAAGAAAATAGTGCAAGCTAAACAAAAGGTAGGTGGGGGAAAGAAGGGAAAGGATACAAACAGATGATGCAACGGAAAGCAAAAATAAAAAAAAGAGAGCGATGCAAGAAAAACGGGGAGCGGCCAGAAGCAAGAAGTAAGGCACAAGCAAAGATCCGTAAATAAGTAGACCAAGGCGAAGCAGTTGAGCAAACGAAGGAGATTGCACAATTGCGAAATAGGTATTAAGGAGCAGACAGGATAAGGTCGGCAAAAAGGAGTAAAGGGGGGGGGGACCGAAAGGAAAAAGGTAGAGATATAGGACGAGATAAAAGGAGCATTGTCAAAGAAAGTGGGAGAAGGAGTTTATGGCGAACGGAAGGGAGAATTGGAAGATGAGTTGACGGAAAAAGGTCCACAAGAGGGAAGGAGGGGCAAGACGGATGGTGAGAATTGAGGATAACCTGCAGGGGAATAAAAAGAAAAAGCGAAAGAACGGGAGCGAGATAGGAAGCAAAGAAGGGAACCTAGAAGGGTAGGGGAGACAAGTCGCGCGGTACAGGAGTGGAGGGAAAGAAAAGAAGGTTTGGCTAAAAGACGGTTCAAACACGCTACTTGAGGTCTAGAGAACCGGTAGACAAACATCGAACAAGCACCTTTAATTATAAACCGAGCTACACTCTTTTGAATCAATTAGCATCTTTTCCCTATCCACGTGATTCCCCATTTGAATGTCAGGGGCATCTAAGCAAATGACTCTCCAAAATGATGATATGGGTGTGTCTATGTTTATGTCAAATAAACTTGTATCTTAAAGGTGTACAAGCCAAGTGTTAATTGTAAGTTTTTTTTTTATTTTGTAACATTTTTTCAAGATTGCATATTTGGTCACATATTAGACAATACTTTAAACCTCAAAATATGGTCACCATGGCCTTGTTCCTTCTATGGTAAGATTCTTCAACTCCCTCCAGAACCGATACATGTATCAAGTTACTTTATATTTTTCAATGATTGTTTGAGTCTTGAGACGCAGGGGCAGGTTAAGAGGGCATTGAGGTAAATTGTGACGTGAAATTTTGTGGCGTTATAAAATAGCCTCCATTTATTTCTGCCTTAAATAAAACCCGAATTTCTTCTAGACACTGATTTCCTCGCTGAACGCCGTTCATTTAAAAGTTTAAATGGGAAATCCGTGGACAGAGTGCAAACCGAACACTATTGATTCAAACGACATATCTCGGTCTTACTAACCGATCTTTTGCAGCAAATTAAGATAATGAACTACGCTTTCAGATGATACCACCTATGTTAGATATGTTACTTAAAAAATTCAAGGGCGACACAATCAGGGGTAGTTTGTGTTTTTTTTTACTCATCACCCTGTGCCGCGTGTGACGCAACAGTACATGGGGAATAACCAATATACGAGTGCCTACAATAATATATATCTATTTGAAAAATTATTCAGACTTGTTTTTGTACGCTAAATTGAGTGTTTTGTGTGCACCGGTGTGGCAGGAGCTACAGATATTCCCTGGACTGAGCATTGAAACGCAGCTTAAGAAATTACAGCATCGGATTAAAAGTCTGCTTGTCTTAATATACCCCCCGCCTAAAAAATCCGAACGATTTTGAAATGGCCATCAACGTGCTAAAACTTGCTTTAAAATGAACGCGCCAAGCCAGCTGGATAATTCTCTCAAACTTCTACATCATGCTCTTTATCAATGCATTACGGACCCAGGTCCATAAGCAACCACATTACGCGAACAACGCTCCGGGCATTTTATTATAATTCACCTACATACCTACATACCTTTTTAATACAGTAATTTATATCGTTCGGATTTTTTAGGCGGGGATATACATGGATTTCAAGCTAAACCACTTGAGGTTATGATAGCACATATAGCCCAGTAAACAAAACTACACAATACGAATTTTGTTGATTTTTTCGATGTTTCGGATTAGCAAATCGCTGCTTATCCTATAAGTTAAATTTCGGTTTTTACGCATAAAATAATGCTAGTTTGAGATGCAATACTCCCAATTTAACAAAATTGCACGTAGCAGATTTAAAAAAAATATAGCGGCTTAAAACTGTTTATGTATATTTCCAGGTTCCTTGAGGAAGACTGCCATTTAGCCATTGATAAGGATCAACACCTTAGAATGTGCTGACCGTGTACAATATTTAGTCAGCTTCGAATGCAAATCGTTTAGTACTAGCATTCAACCGAGACGAATACTACGCAAAACCTACCAAACCAGCTGCGTTTTGGCCTGGAAATGACGATGTCATCGGCGGCATGGATATGACTCCCGGAAAAGGAGGGGGATCATGGTTAGGCCTCAGTAAAACGGGAAAGCTGGCGCTACTTCTTAATATAGGAAGACCTGATGTTCGCAGGACACCCGGGCTTCGAAACGTAGAGGATTCCTGGTGACTGGACTTTTTGACCGGATCTCAAGGGTGCGAGGAATATATACAGGCCGTGGCGAAGGAGGGAGACCAGTATTACGGGTTCAACCTTGTCATTGCCGACCTTTCAAATGACAAAATGGAGGTATGTTGTCGTCCTTTTTCCTACTTTCCTTCACAGGATTGTACACAAAAAGAAGTTATATTAAAGTAAAAGTTACCTGTAAGCATAAAAGCTAATTAAGCGAAATGTTACCTTAAATTCGTTAAACATACAAAGCTATTAAGTAAATAATTATTGATCTTCGGCTACGGCGTCGTGCCCAGATCTTGTTGAATTGTACGAATGGTATATTGATGAAATAATATGACTACCCAAATTTAACACTTAAGCCACTATTCAGTCATTTTTTTTTTGCAAAATCAAAATGCCCATTTCGTCTCTAAATTGCTAGTGTTGGGTCATATCAATCCCTTATATTAATGTTTCATGTGCAAACAACAGACACTAAACCATTTTAAGCGGTCCTGAAGATGCCATTTTCGACTGTTTCTGCGCCTAAAAAAAGTCGGATCCGACTTAGCATAAAAATCATCATTTCTTGACAAATACAGCGCGGTTTACGCTTAGCCACTTACAGGGGGTCTTAATACAAACAAATTCAACACGACAGTGCAGAAAAATGCACTTTAATGAAAATAGGGGCGCTGTTTGTTTACATTTTGAAAAAAATCGCTGATAGTGGCTTTAAGTGCAAAAGGGGTCCTTGTGGATCCAGAATTTCGTTTCTCGAGCGTCCGTTTAACGCAACAAGGATTTTTTTTTATGACTATTTTTTTAATTGAACATGATCAAGTGGCGAACTTTTGATTTTGAGTTGCGCAAATTTTTGTACAAAAATATTTTCCCAGCTAAGCGTTCCATGGGGACAATGGCTTTACATAGTGCTAACAAATCAGAATGTTCACCATATTTATGGACAACGGTTATGTGAAATCTCTGTTGCACCTTTAATACACAAAACAAATTATATTCAAAAATCTTCAAAAAAACAATAAATTTAAAAAAAAAATTTCGGATACCATGTGACTTTTGACTGGTGTTTACACGCATGTATACGAGGGGCACATGTTGTGTTCCAGTGGATATGACGGCCGACTCGTGATTGAGGTTGCGGGTTCGAGCCCCGCTGCGGCCAATGTGGGGACACTTGGGCAAGGGGGGACACTTCGTCAACCCAAGCGATATCGGGTTGGATGTTAGGGGGAATATTACAATCTAGTGCTGATAGGATTGTGTGCCGGCCCGCTAGGTGAAGCGAAATGATTGTGACGATTTCCTGATGGCGTATTAATAATAGGCCACTTTGATTCTTGAAAGATGGGGCGGTACAAATTACACCCTTGATAACACATATCATAAATCTATCAATAACCACAGTAGTGTTGCGTCAGATGATTTCAAAACAACAGCCAGGATCACCCCATTAATAAGAAAGAAAAGCAAACTCGATGTCGGCATGATAGTCCAGTCAGTGTGATAAGCTGTGTTTCAAAGATACTTGAAAAGTGTGTGTAGTCCAGTTGAACTTATTTATCCAATAAAAATCGTATTTACCAATATCAATCCGCCACTAGGTACTCAACTGAATCATGTCTATTTATCTGACTGACTTTATTAAATCGCAAATATCTCAAGGTAAATTTGTTGGCATGCTCCTGTTAGCTGTTCAGATGTGACAGTGTGATATGTCATCCTATGTCAGAAGCTTGAAGTTATGGGAATCAGCTCTGGATGGTTCCATTCTTACCTGTGTGACAGACAGCAACTTGTTTGCATCGATGGTATTAGATCTCCTCTCATAACCATAACTTGTGGAGTACCACAGGGTAGCCTGCTGGGGCCATTACTATACTTGTGATACAGCAATGAGTATGGAGTATCGGTGCAAAACAAGTTTTTGCTTTATGCTGATGACAGTGTCATTATAGCTTGTGACAAGTGTTAGGACGTTTCGTAGACGTCTAAGGTCAGAAATACCTTTCAAACACAAATAAATGAGCCTTGTGCACAAATGATCTAAATTATATATAATAAACAGTTTTAATGATCTTTACTTGATTTGGTTCAAGAATTGGTCTGTCCAAACAAAATTACATATACACAATTAGTTAAGATACTTATGGTTTACTCGTGTCCTGTGTTGAAAGCGTTGCGGTCCAACGCTGTATGTCCTCACAGCGAAGACTCCAAAATGACAGCGCACAAGTTCATACAAAACTACTCAGGTATTATATTCCAAGGAATATTCTCAGTCCAGTCCTGAAGGTAATCTTGTCCAGCAGTTCAAGACGACAAGGATAAATTAAGTCCCTCGACGATAATAAATCCACAGTCCAAGATAATCACCACGATTTCTATTTGTCCACAATTGGAATCCTATTTGATTCCCAGCAATTCGCTTCAAAGACGACGTATAATAATACAGCAATATGCTCACATGGAATTGAACATATAATAAATCCTGGCACTGTGTGTGAAGCATAAAATCTACATATGTAGACTAAAACTAGCTATCCATACTGTATAGCTGATTGCAACTGCTGACGGCGAGACTTAGCTCAAATCTCCTATAATATACTGACTTCACAAAAATCCCAGTCTAAAAATAGGACATACATCCTATTATCATAAACCTGACCTTGCACCATCAAATCAGATGTCACCCATTAAATGACATCACTTCATATATATAACTTTGTGGGGGAATTCCTAGGTTCTGCAATATTTTGATCTCAAAAACATAAACAGTTCTAGAGTTTTAATCTTGGGGGAATTCCCCCCTTCCCCTATGGCAAATCTAAACAGTGCAGTTGGCAAAATACAACAGGGGGTATTCCCCTTTCTCTCTTTTATAGTAAACAAATACTTTTCCGCGGAGAAATCTCTTCTCAAATAAAATGAGAAAATAATATTTTTAAAGTTAACTCAAAAAATGTGAGGCCATTATATACACAAGGACCGCCGAGTTGTTTCTGATATGCTTAGCTCTGATCTTCATTCATGCAATCAGTGCTGATTGACAATAAGTTGAGTCTCCATGTCGGTAAAACAGAAAGTATAGTTGCAATATCAAAGCTAAAGTTAAGCAAGTTTCTGATTTTTTAGTTGTTTATAACAACCAGGAGATCAATTCTCAGGAAAATAAAGTATCTTGGAGTTGACAACACTCTGTCAGGTGACATTATGGCCAACTCCGTCATCAAAAAGGTTTTACTGGTCGGCTAAAATTTCTTTATAGACATGTTAAAGTTCTCATCATACTTTCGCCCGGAAATTCAGCACTGACTCTGCTTCAATGTCCATTGACTAGTGCTGCACTTCTGGTTTGGCAATATAAGTCAGAATATAAGAAGAAATTGCAAATCACCCAAAACAAGATTGCGCGTTTTATTTTTAATTGTCCGCCAGAGATCATATTGGTCAAGTGGAGCTCAATCTTTTGAAGTTCCTCAATATCTCTGACAGGGTTAAACAGTTACGGCTCAACTATGTCTTCAACATTTACCATCTCAGGGGTTCCTTACATTGTCAGAACTTCACAAGATTATCAAATATTCATTCTAACAGAACCAGATCAAGTGATTCTAACTTTTTTGTTCCCATAGTAAAAGGTATTGCGTCAACATAATTTTTTACAATGCCATTCTGGATTGGAATGCACTGCCGCCAAACATCAAGGACATCTCCACCAAGAATGCCTTTTAATAAATAAATGTAAAAAAAAACATCTTGCTTATAACACTCTGAGCCAGGAAATGGCTGAGTTTACAGTCTAGCCCCCTCCAATGGCTTTCTTTTTCTTCCAATTTTATCGTTAATTTTTAGTTTCCTGCACTTCACTCACAGCCTTTGCTTCGTTTTATTAGCACCCCATTGGAAATAAGCCTGCCTTCCGGTTTGTGGCAGGCTTAATGGGCTATCCTGGTTTTGTCAGCTTTGGTGTCAGTGTGTTTTCATCCAAGTATGGCTTTGTAAGTACTTTGTATATATGCCAGTTTTATCAATATTTCTGGTTTGTATTTTGTTAGTGTGCTTTTTCTATGCTTGATTTTATGTGCAATGGATTGTACTTCTGCATGGTATTACCAAAGAAAACAAACAAACTATGCAACAGCGCTGTGATCTTGATGAAATAGCGCTATACAAAAGCCGGTTTATTTTATGTAGATTTATGCTACTATCAAATACAAATGATAATTAATTATACTAACTACAGGCAAGATACGTAACTAGACTAAAATAGTCCAGAATCAATTCCCTCTAAAAGTGAATGGTAAAATACATCTCTCGGAAAAGGGTCTCATAAAAAGTCCTTAAATGTTTGAACTCTAAACAACCATTACTTTAAATTGTTAGTGCACAGTGTGCGTGAAGAAGCAAAAACAAAATGGCCACCTCGCAGCCAAAAAGGGGGTTTATCTAGATGAAAGCCGATAAAGTTTGCTTTTTTCCCGAAATCAGTGCATTCAAGCACGGATTTCAACATTTTATTAATTACACTAATCATAATAACTTATTTACGGGTAATTCTTAGGGTGTGCATAAACCTTCTGAACGGTGCATAAGGACATGAGTAAAATTGTGCAGAAATTATCGAGGCTTAATTTGTCTTCAATATCTCTTATAATGATTATACAAGTATCCAACTCACCCGAAAATATCACAATAAATTTCCAGCAATACGGAGTGCAAACCACAAACCAATTTCGGTTGTTTGGTATGGTCAGTGCAGTAATGATGTTCCCATTGGCCCGAATCCCATATGGGACCTAGTACTCGTCCAGTATTCAATAGAATATTTAAAATAATCCTTACGTGATTCTTCGATTCAGCTCCACGTTTTTGGAAGAAGAAAAATTCCTTGACAACATAAAAAAAAATAGAATTTTTCGTCAAGATTTCGGTTCTGCGTGTTAAACCAATGGCGACATGGAATTTGGGGTTTTAATGGCCATGGGAGAATTGAAAGAATTAAATGAGTAAAAATATGAGTGGCGGTAACTTCCATGGAACAAAAATCTTACTTTTTTCCTTCATAAATATGATATACTTTTGGTGTAATCAGACACATTTTACTTATTTATGTGATGACCCATCCAAATGACCTAAGTGTTGCATAAGAGCATTTGTGACTCCATGTGGAGATAAGAATCTAAAACATTTTAGTCATATTTGAAACCTAAAACGTTCGTAGAATAACTGCGTGTTTAATTATATTCCAGAGTATTATTACTGCAAACAAATCAAGCGAAGACCCTAGGAAATTGGCTCCGGTTGCACGGAATTTCCAATTCGCACTATGACTCCACTTGGAAAAAAAAAATTACTCCACACAAACACCCGCCCTTGCCGAAATCATTGCAAACGCTGGTACAAGTCAAAGAGAGTTTGATTGAAGACATCTTACAGATGATGACGAATGACGTCCCTTTGAACCATGAACAACCATTTGACGAGTTGGCGACAACTACTACGGAATTCTTTGATAATTTGCCTTACTTGGTGTGCGTTTTTTAAAATGCCGAATTTGGCACTTCGTTCCACACCGTATTGGTTTGATGCCCAAGGAGAGGTGACCTACCGGAATGTTAAGTGTCGGAGCAATTGACCCCAAGAACCGCCAATGGACAAAGGCAGAACGGTAACTTTTAATTTGGATGAGAAGCACATCAGCAGTTAACATCATACAATTCATTATCTCTTTTGTAATGGAATACTTCTTGCGGTAGGAGGGGATTAGAATGCCGCAACCTTTCCGTTTAGACGTTTAGATTTTTAAATAACATATGTAACTATGTCATGAATCATCAAACGCCTAAATTTCATTATCTAATTTGACTTGACAAAGATAATCCAATCGTTTAGTATATATAGGCTGAGCTACAGTATTTGAATCAAGTAACTTTTTCCTAGCCAACGGATTCCCAATTGAATGCACGGCGGCCAACTAGCAAATGACTCCGGAGCTCCCCCAAAGGATAGGGTATGTCGATGGTTTGTCAAATAAAGTGGTCTCTTAAAGGTGTTTAAAAGCAAAGGTAATGGTGAATTTTTATTTAAACACTTTGTTCAAGATGACATCTACAAAATTTGGCTAATACTTCAAACCTCAAACAGGTGAGTCACCAATGTCTGTTCCTTAATAGGGTATGGCTCATTCAACTCCTCCAACTGACACATGTATCATGGTTAATTTCTTTTTCAAAATTA